>JAODUK010032302.1:0-22544 GCA_027564635.1 Typhlichthys eigenmanni
CGGGCAATTTTCGTTCCTACCCTCACCTATGGTCATGAAGGGTGGGTCATGACCGAAAGAACAAGATCACGGGTACATGCGGCCGAAATGGGTTTCCTCAGGAGGGTGGCTGGCTTCTCCCTTAGAGATAGGGTGAGAAGGTTGGCTATCCATGAGGAACTCGGAGTAGAGCCGCTGCTTCCTTGCGTCAAACGAAGCCAGTTGAGGTGGTACGGGCATGTGGTAAAGATCTTAGGGAGGTGATCCAAGCACGTCCAGCTGGGAGGAGGCCTCGAGGAAGACCCAGGACTATAGGTGGTGAGATTATATATCCACAATGCCCTGGGAACACCTCGGGATCCCCCAGTCAGAGCTGATTAATGTGGCTCGGGCGACGATGGATGGGTGCATGAATAGTTTTGTAGGCTACAGTGGCTCTGCAGAATAGCCTAATCACACAATAGGACCACCAAGGAAAGGTGCTTTTATTGTCACATACACATAGCAAAATTAGTTCTCTGCATTTAACCCATCCCTCAAGGGAGCAGTGGGCAGCCGCTGTGCAGGGCCCAGGGACCACCTCCGGATATGTGCCAGTGTCTCTGGTCAATGACACTGACAGGAGAGAGTGAACCTAACATGTTGTTTGGTAGTGGGGGAAAGTGGAGCACCTGGGGGAAACCCACGCAGACACAGGGAGACCATGCAAAGTTCCCACAGAAAGGCCAGGATGCCCGGGGTTCGAACACATGACCTTCTTCCTGTGAGGCCACAGTGCTATCCACTGGGCCACCGTGTTGCCCAAGTGATCAGGTTTAACCGTTTACATTGCAGAATTCTTCTTTCAATCGGGTTATGGAACGGTTTATACGACCCTTCTGCTTCGTAATTAAATTTCAATGGGGTTGGGCCTTTCTCTACCAATCTTGTTTTTTCTATGGAGCATTTTCTTTCGGGTTGGGCTGTTAACCCGATTTCAATCGGAATAATAAGGTCAATGTAAACACAGCTATTGTTCACTTTATTGACAATTCAATTATTCTATCATCTACAAGCCGTGTTATCTTTGTGTGCTACAAAATTAGTTGACGGTAGAGTAGCATTTCCTTCCTACTTTCTGGCGGTTTGCCTGCCAAGCCTCCAGACAATCTGAAGTGTTTTTACCTGCTGGATGTATTTTATGTTTATCTCTTTGTCTTCTTCCTCCTGGACACAGACAATGCTGCATGTACAAGTACAATCCACTCTAATCGAGTTGCTTAAGTAAAACAATGTACTGTTGACGTGTAGTGGTGACATAACATTTAAATGTAAATTCACAATGAAACAGAGGCTTTCTTCGGGAGTACTCCTATAATTTGAAGCACTGGTTTACATTAAAGTTCAGTTACATCAGAGTTAAGCAGATGCATTCTTTTCTGTTAGCCTTTAATGTCACTAAACACACAATAATATGCAATACAATTTTTCTAAAAATTGTCACTGTCACTGTAACAACACTAAAAACACCAAGATAAAATAATATGGTTTATCAATTACATATTGGATATGGATATTTATTTTGGTTTTAATAATTAATTGATTAAGCATTGTGATTTATTGACTGAAACACCTTAATTAATGTTAATATTCCTCACTGACAAATACCACCCACCATCCTCTTTTACACAACCTGCTTTAATTTCAATAACCAAGCAGTTCTCCCTCATATTTAATATCTTAATAATGTTATATAACACTGTGTGCTTTAGCTTAGTGAAGTGTAAAAAAAATCAGCAATGAGTCATAATTTGGCCAAGTACAAAGATGATAATATTTTCTCATTTTGGACACAGATTAACCCCCATAAGAGAGGAAAGCAGGTGCTACACTGTAATACTTTAGCTACCCACGAGACGTGTTTGTGTCCACACATTCAGCAATGTTCTGTTCAGCTTTTGGCTGAGGTTGTTGGTTTTGTTGTTTGCTGGACTGCTGTACTACTATACTGGCTTTGTAAACACAAGGGTTCTTAAAGACCCACCAGTCATTAAATAAACCCCTAAAACCACATACCTTTAACAATATATTATTATATTTACAAAATGTCTGCCATTGCCATGTGTCATTTAATTTTATAATTAATATGTTATTAAATTGCAGGTAAAAAATTGCAGACCGTAATAATTCTGGTATGGGGTGTCATTTAAAGTCATGATTTTTGTCACTTTGTGTGATGAGTCTTTCCTCCATTAATGTGTAAAAAACAAAATGTATGAACATTGATTTTAGGAAGTAACATCCCTACCGCCAACTGTCATAAAGCATTGATCTATAGTGGATAGCTACAAATATCTGGGTGTTGTTCTACATAACAAAATGTGCTTAGAATATCATGTTGATGCTACCTCTAAAACGGTCCAGCTGAGACTTTTTCTTCTGAGAAAAATGAACTCTTTTAACGTGTGTCGACTGCGATGATGACTTTATTTTACAGGAGTTTCATTTTGTAACCTTTTGTATATTGACTTTGCAGTCTGGTTAAATTGGCTAGTAAGATTTCAGGGGAGAGTCAAGCCATGCATTGAGACATCTATAAAAGGCAGGAAGGCCAATGCTATTGTGCACTGCCAGGGCTATGTACTGCATGAGCAGTTTGACCTATTGCCCTCTGGTCGTCGTTTTAGGCCCAGGAGGTGTAGGACTAAAAGACACCATGTTTCTTTTATTCCTTCCACAGTTGCCATGCTTAATGGCAGATAACATTGTGGGTTATCCCTCGTAACCTTTTGAAATGTAACAAATAGCACTGCTTTATTGCATATTTGCACAGTGTATGAAGAACCATTCCTGAATCAGCTTGTGAAATATATTGCATATTTATTGTACTTGTATTAATTTAACCTTTACTGTGTCTCCTCTGTGCAACATGTTTGTTAATTGTGTGTATGTGAAACTGGCTGCAAAACTAATTCCCCCTAGTGGGACAATAAAGTTAACCTGTACAGTAAAATACTCTTAATTCTTCTCTGGAAGTCTCAATTCTTTACATATTTTTCTCTTCTTTTTAGTTTAGTGTGTTTGTGTCCCTTGCTGTCTCCCAGGTATTGGCGTGATCAGCTTGGAAAGGGCCTATCCACTGACCTTGGGCTCCAACATTGGGACCACCACCACGGCGTTGCTGGCCGCCCTGGCCAGTCCTGGAGACAAGCTGGCAGCTGCCATACAGGTACAGGCTTGCGACTGTAGCACACAAACGCACACTGCAGGTTTGATTATGAAAGCGGAACGAATGTACAGATGGCATCAGAGCGCCTTGTTCACAGACATGACACAGCAGGTTGAACACAGCTGCAGCTAATATAATAATGGGTCAGTTTGATTTAGGTGTGTTAATGAGCGAGCTGTGACATTTAGTCAATAGTGGTGTCAATGCTGCCTAATCAGAACACCTAAATCAAACCCAAATTGTATTAGCTGCAGCTGCGTTTACCCTCCAGTGACATGTCGGCGGAAAGGGTCCATTGACGCTATATTTAATATTGCAAAATCTGCCCACGCACAAAGTTTTTCTGTAGATAGAGTATTACATTTGAAAAGGTTGACATATTTCCAGTAGCAATGTCACATTACGTCATCTTCACTTCATCCTCCCTATTCTTCTGGTTTTTTTTAGCTAATGCTAACTCTCTCTCTCTTTCTCTCTCGCACTCTCTCTGTATATAGATTGCCCTGTGTCACTTCTTCTTCAATGTGTTTGGCATCTTGTTGTGGTACCCCGTGCCCGCCATGCGCCTGCCCATCAGAATGGCTCGCGTCCTGGGCGAGCGCACCGCCAAGTACCGCTGGTTCGCCGTGCTTTACCTCCTCGTGTGCTTCCTGCTGCTGCCGTCGCTGGTGCTGGGCCTGTCGCTGGCGGGCTGGTGGGTCACGGTCGGGGTGGGCACCCCCTTCCTGGGCGTGACGGCCTTCGTGGCGACGGTGAACGTGATGCAGGCCCGCAGCCCGCGCCGCCTGCCCGCGTCCCTCCGGAGCTGGGACTTCCTGCCGCCGTGGATGCGCTCGCTCAAGCCCCTCGACCGGCTGATCACCAAAGTAAGCGCCTGTTGCGCCGCGGGGCGGCAAGAAACGGGCGACGACGAAGAGGAACGCTCGCCGGCCACCTCGGCCGACGCTAAGATGGCGTCCGACCAGAAGAAGGCGGACTTGGGATACGACAACCCCGCCCTGGCCTATTTAGATGAGACGTCCTCAGGGGTCCATGTGTTTAAACTGAGGGGTTTGGAGCGGTGCAACAGCACCCCTCTCTAGTAGGACTCGAGTGGTTTTATATTGAACACCATAAGCGTTGAGAGCAGCCACTGTGAGCATTGACTTTGTGCCATTGTGAAGCAGGTATTATTCAAAAAATAATTGCCTTAATTGCTCACTTAAAAGTGCTGATTCTCTGTCCCCGTCAATACATGATTACCCAGTAATGGTCGTTGAATGTGGTGAATCCCTCTATTTGTTTAAAATGAGTGCTCTTATGACCTTGAAGGTTAATAATTCAAAGTCGCTATTATCAAGCTGGTAAATGTTTGTTGAGTATTTTAAATATTTGCAATAAGTCCAAAGGCAAAGCCATAACAAATTATGTAAATGCGACGTGTATGCGTTTCAATGCATGTGATGTGTGTGTGTGTGTCTGCGTGTGTGTGTGCGTGCGTGTGTATCCATCTGTACTGTAGATGGGTGTGAAATTTGTTTTCTTTTTTCATGCCAGGGCCATTTATTGTGGGGTGGTAATATTTTATGAAACTTTTTTAAAGTGAAACATACAAATTGTAGCCTGGTGTTTTGTACAGTCTCTGCCAATGGTCAGACATCTCATGGTTTCCTGTATTGACAGACATTGACAATGTATACTGTATAAACAACAAAAAGTGTCTTATGGCTTTTTAAGCATTTCAAGCTCATTCATCGTATTGTCGTACCATGTGTTCTAGCTCTTGAAATGATTATGCCATGGCATGTTTTGTATCGAATAAAATGTTATCTTAACCAGTTCAGATAAATGCTAGATTTTTGCCTTTGTTTGTTCATGTTCTTTGTTTTTATAGTATTGTGTCTGTTTGAAGAGGCTTGTTTGAGAACTATTCAACACAAATATAATCCTACAAAGACAGTCCTTTCTTGTAGAAGCAGTGGCTGCATTGGAATTTTTCAATAACTTGTGTTATATGATACATCAGTATTCACACTATTGACACATTCTGAACAATAATAAAATATTAGCTTGAGTGTAGACATTCACAGCAATAGCTTGGTCTGAGGTTATTCTGCATACGGAAACTGGGATTACTGCTGGCTTGTTGGTGCCATGTTTCCTATTCCCATGTTCTCATTAGTGGTGTCCTCGGATTCACGGAACATGTCTAGGCCTTGTCAGAGTGTTCAAGGCTCAGCGCTGAAGATGTTTTTAGGTGAGTCACCAAAATCTTTTTTGGGCTCCCCCCTTTTTATTTTATTGTTTTTTACAGTGTTTAAATAACGTGTTTTACTCTTTAAAATAATTGACTTAATTTCAATTATATATTATTATTATAATGCATTATAAAATATACTTTGCTAACAGTGATAGAAAAATGAAAAAGACAGCTTGTTTGTTTTTGCTGTTCTTTTATATCCTTACAATCAAACTGACATGGTTTAACTCAAACACACTTTAGCAGTAATTATGGTGGATGTAGTGTTGGACACATATTTAGTTTTACAAAGTTAGCATTTAAGTATAATTTTTTAGGGTACAGTCTTTTGGAAACAGACACATTTTTGCGCCACTTTCGACCATTCGCACTTAAAGGTTAAGGTAAAGGTGCTTTTATTGTCACATACATGTTGCGAAATTCATCCTCTGCATTTAACCCACCCCTCAAGGGAGCAGTACGCGTTTGTATTCAACACCAGGTTGTTGTATTTCATATAACACAAGTGTAAACAGCTCAGAGAAAGACAGCAAAGACATGGTATCTGCAAGTGTACTGTAGAAAATAGTATTTATTCTTCTGTAAATACTCTTTATATAGTTACAATTTGTAAAATACATAACAATGGTAAGAAGGGATCTGCCATTACTGGATGTATACGTTTGTAATCCATATGCATGTGTATACATGTTTTTTTGTATGTACTGTAGTGTTTAATTGCTTTCAAGGCAGCTCAACTTGTCTTACTGTGTATCCTTGTAGTGACAGTTGGGCCACATTAATAACTAATTTCTTGAACCATCAACCCTCAGGCCAATTTTTCCTGCCCTGGCATTCAGTCTCCCTGCCCATATGCTCAGACAGCATTAATGCATCAACAAATACTTCTTGCTGAGTTGGAATTTTGTCAATGTATGCCTCAGAGGTGGAAGGTACAGTATACTCTGTTCAAATATCTAGACCAAGCATTATTGCTGAAACAACAGATACTCTGGTTAAACATTGTTGTAGCCTATATCACAGTTTATCACTGTCTGGCACTTTAATTATTGCAGCCTTAACCCCAGAACTGTTCTGTATTCACCAGTCCATATGCAATGCTTGCAGAATTCCCAGATGAGCCAGAAATGCTGGTACTTGGAACATTTTGTACTCTGAGAAGCCTGATTCATGGACATATTCTGTGCATGGTGCTGAAATTAAGATACTATACAATACTGTAAAGAGCGCTTGATGCTCATTGATACTGCTATGTTATGATATGCTGGCAATGTGTTTAATTGGTCATGTGTAAATTATTTGTGCCTATATAGAAACAAATATTGTATCTGTACTGTAACTGCTGATATATCCACAATGCTAACCTTCATGACACCAGATGTATGAAGACATATAACAAACAGAGGCTATTGCAACACCTTAATTTGCTGTATGTATAGATTATTAACTTTTTGTCAGGGACGTATCTATGATTATTTTAGGGGGGCTTTATTTGTAGAGAATGTATCTAATATTAGATTTGTGTATAAAACAAGCTAAATGTATACATTTAGCCAACCTTGACCAAAATAGATAGATTTAGCATAATGATGTGTGATTGATGCAAATATGTTTTTGGGCTTTACAGAAATCCCAGGGTAGTAGCATGCTCAAACCCCCTTAGTGAAGTCTTAGCCCCCATATCCATGAATATCTAGCAACATCATTTTTTATTAGAAAACATTTGACAATAAAATGTATTTCCAGGTTTCAATTGTTGCTGTAATCAAAACCACCACCCAAGGGAAATATCCATGCTAACACAATGCTGTAAATCAATTGAGGTGTTTTAGCTAAACAGGAGTAGAATATAGCTGGTAAGAAAATAAAAAAGAATAACCCTGGAAGGTAAAACATTATGAATAATTTGTACAATTAATTGAATGCAGCATGAGCTTTTCCCTTGACTGCTCATTAGGAGGCAACATAACCAAACATCAACATCATATCACTTATGGCAGTGATATTTTACTAATTGTTAGGAACATTTACATAATAATAATAATAATAAAAAAGAAAACAACAACAAAAAAACATTCAACATTTTGTACATGGAAATACAACTGAGGAAACCCATTTGGCACTTTACCCAAAACTATATACAATATAGAATGGGGTAAGTCGAGCCAGTGTTAAGATGAGCCAATAATATCTATACCATAAACAAATATCACTATGACCACATATTCAGGAAGTATAGCTCACATTGGTCAACCTATCTTGGGCGGGTGGTATGCAAACCAGAGCAAAATAAATGACTTTGTCATCAGATTTGCACCTTAATTAAAATAAATATGTTTTTGACATCACTATGTTATTTTAAGTCAATGTAAGCTACAAAACAAAGTAATGAACTTTGCACTATTGTTGAATCTCTGAACCACTGCGTGAAACAGTAAGGTCAAAATTCAGATTGTGGGGCAAGATGAGCCAGTGATGTTGGGGCAAGATGAGCCAGTGGCTCAATTTACCCCAAATGTTTATATAGGCTGCATGGTTACAGAGTAACCTGTTTATATAACTATTATGTTGTCATATTTGGCATACATACTACATACAGTACACACAAACACACAAGTTCATGTTAATTTCATACGTTATATAGTGTTGATGTAATCAAATTGTATCATAATAACATATCAAATTGTTGATTAATGTTAAGTTTAAGCCACACACAAACATGCTAATAATAGCATACACAACATCACAACTATGCATAGCCTTCTGTAACATACAAAGATCAGTTGAGTCTTAACTGAAAAGTTCAAATGTGGAACAACAGAACACAAACATATGGTTTCATCTAAAATAGTTTTTGCCTTTGTCAAATTGATTAATTAAGGAATAATCAAGATGATCTCAAAATTGTTTCATTTTGTGTCATTTTAATGTTGACACTATTTGCCCCATCTCTATATGCTCACACAAAACAAGTACACTTTTATTTTGCAGTACAATCACCAAATGTAAAATGTGACTCATCTTACCCTGTTCTCCCCTATACAATATTCCTTATATTTAATGGGATATATAAAAAAAACAACACTATCTTAATGTGATTGTGGGATAGGACTGACATACTGCATGTCATCCACAATTTCAGGAGTCTGCTTTGGTTCATGAATATAAAATGGTCTTAATCACATTGTTAGGGTGAATTTGAGCAGAAGGCCTTGGGACCAGGGCAATAATATTGTGCAATTATTAATCTGCATGCCAGCACATAACACGCAAAGTTTCTGGCCTCCAACTGCCAGGGAAAATCTAATCACAAGATATTAAGGAATGAGGCCGTGCAATATCTAAATGCCCCTCTGTGGTTTAAAAGGGAGCATGAGGAAAAGTATATTGGCTACAGTTATGAAAAGGGAAGAATTATCTCTCACTCTGGTCAACAAATACATAACCTAATTAGCTGAAGCAAAATGTTCTTTTCTTTTATCCAGTATGCTCTGTGAAACGTACAGCTTACCTAAGGTCAAACCTTCTCTCACCTTCTCTCTTAACCATGCAATTTGGTCTTGTTCCATTCAAATGTCGAGGAAACAGACCAAGGTTCCATTCCAATGAAAAATGTGTGTTCTCAAGAAGAAAAATAAAATAAAAATATCTTGAAGGTTTCAACAACTAGTGTTTGAGGAAATAAACCAAATAAACACTAAGATATGCTTATAAGTTTTCACTTCCAATTATCTCCACTATATATTGTAAAGGTAAAATATAGGTCTTCGTCACGTGGTTTTACTCTCCTGGCCTCCTTCAACTCCTGGTTCTTCTATCAGTGATGTGTTTTATTTTGCCAGCCCTTAGTTTTATTTATTGTGCTGACTCGACTGTCCCCAGCAGAATCCTGAATTGATGTGGTAGAGAAAGTTAGACAGGGAGACTTCAGAGATAATGATTTTCTCCCTATTGGATCCCTTTATTTGCTCAGAACATCAGAACCTTGTTGTTTCTATACACACTTAAATGTACTACCCAGACTACTAATAGAGTAAAGAGTCTCTCTTGGGTCAAACGGAAAAAAACAGCATATGCAAGTGCATATACGCCCCTCCTTCCCCACGCACACACACACACATTACATTGTATAACTATTTTTATATTTCTTTTAAAACATTTATTCTATATGTACACACAAGTCCAGAGGAGATGTAAATATCTACTGTGCAAAACTAACTCAACAGTAGCGCAACGAGATGACGACGGTGCCAGAATCCATCTTGCCAGTCTTCAAGTTAAGAGCTTGTGGCCGAACCAATGTGGATCGGACCAATTAGCATTTAATGAGGCAACTATGGGCGAGCGTGGTTTATGTGTGACATCAGCTTGAAAATATATGGTAATAGATGGTTCTTCTAATTACCTGCCCTTTCCAATCCAAGTATTTCTTGAATACTGCCCTTTGCCAAATAATTTACAAGGACAACCTCTCAGGTGGATCTGTGTAACAAACCATCTGGCACGGCATTCCCGTGCCTGTTCTACTTTCATGTGATGTCGTGACCAAGAGTCATGGAATTTTGTTCCATGCTAAACTGCTGGGGGGCTTGGACAGCGTGCTAATACTCCATGCACACACATACACACAAATACAAACACTCTTGCCCTGCACACAGGCATGCACCCGCACAGCTGAATGCCAACATGCAAACAAATGCTCATCCAAACTGTGCACACCCACATACACACACACACACACACGCACACACACACACCTCAAATGATCCATCAAATTACCAGAGGGGAAGCTGGATGCCATGTTTGTTTATCCTCAGGATCTGAAATAGAAATAAATGGCCACTCCATCACGATCATCCACCACAGCTCACGCACCCAATGATCCATCCACCCAGCCTTCCCAACACACACGCATGCATGCACGCCACACACGCACACGCACACATGCATGTTCCCAGTTACTTTAGAGATTTGGTCAGATTGGTCATTAAACTCCCAAATGAATTCCATGCCAATCCCATTTAATTTAAAATCCTTTTACAGACTCAAAGTTTAAATATGGTTTTAGCTGCTAATGATCGTCTGGTTGTCATGTCTGTTTGAAGACACATGTAGCACTGCTGGATAACTGGGAATTTATTTATTAAAAGTTGATCACAGCACAGAAAAATGCATGAGTTTGCATTGAAGATTGACATTATCCGATTACTTTTATATAATTTTGGCACAATTAATTCACTATGTAGGCATGAAAACATGATCAAATCTGTGTTTTCTGCAGCAGCCATATTCTTGATACATATCACCGTTTATCATATTAGAGTGCCCTCAATCTAAAGCACTTTGAGATCTTTAACGGTCAAGTGACTGAATTCATCTAGACGGAATAAATGCTGGCATCTGGCGAGGTTCTTAAATGTTGCACAACCAAAGTGTAAGCAGCGTTCGTATCCTGCAGTATTAAGAGCCCCTTGCACGGCCACATCTGAGATGAAAAGAAGATAAAACTATCAAGGCAGGAGTGCCGGATAATGGATGCTTAAAAAAGCCTTTTACTTTTTTAATATTGTCTAAATGTTGAAAGAGAGGAGGATATTCATACAGTGTGTCTACTAAAAAGACCACTTCCATAGGAAATACTGTAGATGCCAATTTGTGCACTCATGGCTGTTTATTTAATGGCTAGAAAAATAAACAGATGGTGAAATATATTCTTCCCAGGAATGCAAAATGTTTTTTTTTTTTGTCTCATTGTTTGTAGGCTGCTACAGTTCAAATTGACATTTATTTAAAACAATCCTTAATAGGTGCTGAAGAGTCAGCTCTAAGACTCTAGCAAACGCCAATCTGTGAATCTGTGATCCTTGGGAATACAAACATTTTTATACTTGAACACTTTATATTGGTTTTTAATGTGGCTCGGAAAAGGGAAGTTTAGGGGTCTCTGCTTGAGCTGCTTCCCCTCGCGATCCGACCGCAGATAAGTGGTTGAAGATGGATGGATGGATGGATGGATAATATTACATGTAATTAAAACATGTAAATGTATCAATAGTAATAATCAGAGAAACTGCTCCAGTGGTCTCTTCATTTTGTGTACCTTCCCTATGTATTTTTGACCTGTGCTAGTTTTCTTTACCTTTTTTTGCCTGCTAGATAGTGGACTGTATGCTTATCATTCGACTCCTTAACTTGCTTCGGTAAGCACTAGGCCATAGGGGTACGGTAACATGCACACTTCACATTGATTCCAATTTAAACATATCAGCTTTTCAAAACGTGTTCCACATCATATGCTATAGAATGTAAAGTAGCACTAGCATGTCATTTATACACTCTATAGCCTGATAGCCTCCAATGAAATAGTCCCAAAACACAATAGTGTGAAACCAAGTCTCCCACATCACTGATTAAACCCCTCCTGGGGCTACAGTACATGTAGTACAGTGTGGCCCACTGAACATAGAACATAACATACAATGACATACGGGCGTGTATATGGATGGAAAATGTAATTAAAAAACCCTGACCTCAATGATGAGGTAACAAACTGACTACCGGCCCACTCATTCCAGAACTTTCTGCTGAGCCAGACGCTTGGTCGAGGTTATGGTGGTGACCCCTGGAGCAGGCATCGCTATTAATTTGTGAAAAGCTGCGTTCAATGGCAACATACAATATGTTAAACTCCTGCAGGAAACACTGTTTCATAATAGCGTTTAATAATAATGCGTTCATGTGTGTCATGTTGCTAACATTGCCAACGAAGAGAGAGAGTGCTCCCATGCCCGGATAGGAATATAGGTGCATGGCGAGCAGAATTAATCAATTTTAATTGACAGGTTTCCTGTCAGACTGATGTCTGTTGGTGCTGAATAGGAAATGCATGGTGGATACACCTACACACTAATGCAGTTTGTGTTTGTATATATACAGTATATATACTGTATATATCATTAAATAGCACACTGACACAGCTTTCAAGAGTAATATTCTCATATTAGATAGAACCCCTTATGCTATGAATAACTTATTTTTAATATCTTATAAACTTGAACATCAAGCAAATGAATGCAACGAGTAGGTTAGACATTATGATCAAAAAGAGCCTTCCAAAAGGCATCTTCCCGACCCCCCTTTATTGAGAGGCACCGCCCTAGAGCATGGATTTACATAAATCTTCAGCATAAAAGATTCATAAGATCGAGACAGCAGCAGGATGACAGAAGCTGGTTTGATGTCTCATCTGCGACCTTTGTCATCTTTTGAAATGTTTTGCGAGTATGAAGATGAGCCAGCCATATAGGTTATGTTAGTCACCGCTGGGGTCAGTGGTGATGTGGCTGCACGCGCTCTGCAGATCCTGCCAAAATGTGCTGCTCTCACAGCAATGCCAAACGTGAAAGCACCATGCTATAGGACATATTGCAGAGACACAAGAGTGGAGACCCTCTCGACCCTATAACAAAGCCCCCCAATCAGCATTTAGTTTAGCAGAAAACAAATTAAATGTAGACTATTATCATTCAAAGGATTATTTGGCACTTTTACCCAAAGCTGTCAGAATACGACACAACACAGACAGAGAATGTGTATGATTTATTCACAGACTTTGAAAGTGTACAACAGGTTTGGGAAACGTATGCTTGGTACCTCGTAACCTACTAACAATACCTCACAACAAGATGGGAGGGAAGAATGTAATTAAGTACTGACTGACAGGTGTATTCTGGTGATTGCGAGGCAAGGATATGGTCAGGTGACGAGAGATTTCTAGAGGCGGGTGCACGATGGTGCGCCCTTGAGCCTGCACGGGGAACAGACATCACAAAAGCAACTTACCGTTAGAGCAAATATTATGGACACCTTGCTCACAGATGTGCACAGGTAGCCATGTCAAACCCAAGATCTTTCTGCTTGGAGTCACTCAACCCACAGGGAAACCGGAGGGATGTAATTCTTGTCCCATTACTTTTCAAAGATTCTGATGTGATAGCTCTTACTGCTACAACAATAAAAACACATTCAAAAGCAACTAAGTATTTGTTTACATGGTGTAGATGTGACTTATTGTTGTTGTTTTTTAGCTGCAGACATGATTTTACCTTAATAAAACAATTGCTCTATATGTAAATTAGATTAACACTGATTTCTGCATGCGTTATTGTGTGAGGAGGGTAAACATTATTTGAATGTTGTTATTTTGAGTTGAGTGAGTCAAGAGTCTGACAGAGGAAATGCATTTTACCCTGCCTTCACAGTCTGCTGGTGGCTGTTAGCCACAACTCTCCCACCAGGGATATCAGGCAAACCAAGTATAACATGTTGTTTGCTTCAGAAATGCTGCATGTTTGTGTAAGCTTTCCACATGCCTGAGGTACAGTGTAGGGATGACAAGAAATTCTACTGCAAAACGCAAGATTCTTTTTAATCATATAACATAAGATATATGATTGTTGCATGCTTATACATATAAAATAAAAAATAAAAAATAAAAATTTAATTGTAAAAATCCAGATGTATTGTAAACCTAGAACAATAGGATTATGTTTACTCAATTATTATTATTTTTATTATTATTAATTATTATTATTATTAGTAGTAGTAGTAGTAGTAGTAGTATTAATGTTATTCACTATTGAATAATATTTAGTTAGGGTTGCATAAATGTTTCCTTCCACAAAACATTTTAAACAGAAAATTGCTTAGCAGCATCTCAACCCATTTCCCCGCGTAGAAAATGCCAGGTTCTGTGACTATGTAAATTCAGAACGCCCCCAGGCCCATGTTACTTTTAGCGACAACAGACTATCCAGCTATCACAACAACGACGCATTTAGCTCTCTGAGTATGTGTGAGAATGGTTTTGAATTACCAGTTCACAATCCTGTGATTTACATAATGTCCATGTTGCGCATGGTCAAGGTTACAAATAACTATGACGTCACAAATAACCCGGCATGCCCAGCAAATCAGATTTTTAGGCCAGTAAGAAGACTCATCTCTGTTTTGTATTGAAACCAGTCTGTATTGTTAAAGTCCTGCCCCAAAGAAGAGTTAAGCACATTTAATAAATATATCTATCTATATATATATATATAAACACAATTTTTTTTAGTAGTCCTTAAGACGTACCTTAGACGTACCTCAATAAAGAGGGAAAGATGTAAAGGTATTTGTGTAAGCTTGAGTGTCCTTAAAGTGAACCGAACATCCAGAGACCGCACCCCACTTGTAATCATTATTTCACTAATGGACTCATTTATCATAATCCCTGAAACAGGTGTTGCCACACAAATCTGAGGGAGTTAACCAGCGGAGACATCAGGAATGTGTTTGATAAAAACGGATGTTATTATTCTTTAGAGAAAATTGTAGAGCTGTTCTGTGCTCTTGTGTGTGTGTGTGTGTGTGTGTGTGTGTGTGTGTGTGCATGTGTGTGTGTGCGTGCGTGCATGTGTGAGGGGGCTTGTGGGATGGCTGTTTCACAGTCATTTTGATGCTTCACTCCTATTCAGATGGAGATTGAGATGTGTAAAGTGGGCATAAGCAAATAGATTGGTTATATTGAACGAGAAGCAGTAAAATTAGACTGAAGGGTGAAATGGAATTCAGAAACAACCAAACTGGGTAATTGAACATTCAGGAATGAATTGACTCCATACCTATATAGAGGATACAATACTGAGTATATCTGTCATATTGCAAACACTGCTCTCTTAAACTGTATGTAAAGTGGGGGATTTTCTCTCAAAGTAGCGACCAGCGTTGTGTTTATAATTCCTTAAACATGATAACATTCTGGATACTAAATTGGTGTTGACTGCTAGACTAGCATGTCTCTGTTATCATATTCAGTGCATGTGAATATTTTAGTCTATCATAGTGACTCTCCAGCACCAAGATAATAATGACTCATGACAACAGATATGTGTGTATCATTGTACAAAAGCTGCGACTTGTAATGCGATATCAAATGCCTGTAGAGCAACACCAGGACAGCAAATGTTTGTAGACGAGTTCAGAGTCCAGTCCGAGATCCAATTGATATTTCGGACGTTCCGGTGTAGCCATTCCTTTTCTATGCACTGGTCATTGTTTACAGCTTGATTAGCAACTTGAGATGGGTTTGGAGGAGAGTTCGGATAATCTCTATAAACAGTTATCTGCATATAAAGCAAATAAAAACAAGATATATTGTCGACAAATAATTTACCAATTTATTCCACGATTACATTTTGGCCAATGTGTTCCTCATTTTCTGTTAATGTGGCTCTGGAAAGGGAAGTTTGGGGTCCTCTGCTTGAGCTGCCCCTGCGACCATAAGCAGTTGACGGATGGATGGATGGATGGATGGATTGAGTTCCTCAACCTATAATCACAGTTTCATTCTTGAAGGATTCCTAACAACATCACATTATTTCACAATAAATCCATGTAATTTCTTGACCTTAACCCTACAGTTGAAAAAAGCAGAAACTCCTAGAACATTTTTTGGAAAATATAGACGAGGAAAAACATAAGAAAGGGCTCCCCCCGATGAGCGTAATCTCAGACTAATACAATTAATAGAATCTTTTCACATTCTACAGAAGGCTTTACTGTTTAACGCAACACAGCATTTTGATTCTGAGTTATATCAAATTCCATCTATGAATATTTAATGTAGGATCACCCTTTTATTCAGCCTTAATGAAATACAAGGCGGCGTGCGAGAGGAGGTTTATGAAAGGTTTATAATACACCAGTAATTAAAATGTGTTCCTGAGGCTCATGGCAGCCAACAGACACAATTAAGTTATTCCTTTTACTTCCTCAGTGTCAAGCTGGTGTCATGAAGATGGAAGGAAATAATATTCCATTAGGAAAAGACCTTCAGAGTTACAACGAACTACTGATGTGTTAGGGAAATAAATGCAGGCGCACACACACAATCTCTGTGTTTTTCATGTTGCAATCCTGCCTTGACAGTTTAGCCTTCAGGGAGAAGCAGTTGTCAGTGCTTCACCATGTTGCCTATACCTCTAAGGAAGGAGACATCAACTTGTGTGGGTCTTTGACTCATGTTGACCTTAGAACATGCAGATGTTGTCGAATACATCTAGGAGGGGATGTTGTCATGGTCGCGAGTGCTATGTGTTTAGCAAAACATGACGCCACATGCCACTGATTAGTAATTTTACACATTACATTTAAACTTTCCAGGAAACTCCTACAGTCATAAAAGGCAGAAGCCAAGTAATGAAGACAAATGTATCAAAGAAAAAATCAACTGTATAGATTGAACAAGCTGGCTAAATTAGAAACGGGAATGTAGACATGGTAGTAAAGTAGTTCTTGGGTGACTGAGGAGCACAGTGGAGAGAATGCTGTCTAAAATGATGCAGTGAGACAGTGTGAGTGGGAATGTGTTTATATGCTTCAGTAGACACGCTCATTGATTGTATCACCGGACATCTGTGTGCACAAATGACTCTCGTTCACACTGTGTCAGCTTGCCGTATTGTGCGTTTACGCTTGTGTTTGCGTACAGCGTGGCTTTAATCCTCAAGGCCGCTCTTCACTTCTTGTGTGCACATCGACGTGGTTTACAATTGGAGGCGTAACGTCAATTCTGCCCAGCTATGTTCTGTGTTTAAAGTACATATAAATATTGACTTCCAGCCTAGTCATCATAATAATCACAATCATCCTCCTGAACCCATTATCATCAATGAACATAAATATGATTATTGTTATTCTATTCATGCTTTAATCTCCTCATGGGTATATAATTTATTTACTACATTTCCCTACAGTGCTGATGGACTATAGCCCTGTGGTCATCATTACTATCTTAACCCCTGGAATTATAGTGCCTCTTACAGTAGGTCCATATATAGGTTTAGACACAAGGCCTAATTCTCTGTTCACATCTGGAGACACTTTAGGCTTTTTCAAGGACTGTCTGAGGGCCAACAAGGCTTCATATTAAAGAGAGGCCAAAAGAAAGGCAGTGCATTTTCGCAGCTCTAAACGATGCAGTCATTGCGCAGAATCCTCAGAATGTTTTTTTGTGTCACATTCAATTTAATGCCCACCTAAGCTGTGGCACAATTGCTCACTGATCTACATGCCATGGCAGCGACGGAAGAGGCTGTGCCTTTCAGATTCAAGCTTTTTCTTTGGAGAGTATAGTGGGAGCAGCGGGATGCTTGAAGGCAGAAGTGCTTGGTACTCGACATGCATTGCCACTGAAATATTCCTTCTAATTTAACCCATGCCTCAGCACAGCAAAGGATATTTGTAAATGTTTGTGTTTGTACTTAGTGTGTATGTGCGTAGGTGTACGTGTGCATATCTGACTGTGTGTACACATGTCAGGTTGTGTGTGTGTGAGTGAGAAAGAGAGTGAGAGAAAAACAGAGGGAGGAAGAATAGAGCGCAGAGAGTATGGGAGATTATAAATGTGCATTTCAGCACTATGCTTTTAGGCTATGTTACTATTTTCCCAAGCACAGGTTGATGCTATTTCACACTTGCTTGAAAGATATTCGGAATATGTCCAAAATCCAAAGTATAACAAAATGGTGGCAAATTTTATAAGACAATCTTTAAAATGCATCATAATAATAATACTATAATAACAATAATAAATAAAAAATAATAATAAAAACATTGTTTAATTGTATAACCATAAATATACTGTGCTTGACATTTTAACTGGAGGCATAAAGCCATTTAACTTGAAGTTATTTAATACTAGTTGAGCAATATATTATTCCAACTTGACTATTTCTAGTGATTATTAATGCATGCTATTCTGTATATACTGTATATATCTCCCTCACAATCTAATGCATTCTATTAAAGATGTACATTTAAGATGGTCATTGTTTTAAAATAAGGCTTCTTTAATATATTAAGAATAATTTAAAAAAAATTATTAATAGTTTCTGAATCATTTAGGCAGCAGGATTATCGCACTAAGGTCTGTTTTTAAAGAAATATATAATATATTTTTATTTTTTATTTTTTAACAACACAATTTCAAAAAGGGCAACACATTTCTGAGCCCTGGAGGTCCAAATGCCAGAGTCAGGAGAACCACAGGACATTAGGTGAAATCAGGAAGACTGGACGATGCAGGAGCTGGAACAGCTGACATAGGCGATCTGCATATGGAGGCAGGCAGAGAACAGGAATACGGGGAAACACAACTGTAATGAATATAGGGCATGGGGGGGATTACAGGCTGAGTGAATGATGGCGACGGCCAAAGCCAGCACAGCGTGGTGTTCAAATACGCTCTTGAGAAAAGCTATGGGTGACGTCACGGAGGGTTTGTCCAATTATATATACAGTCTGTGGTTTCTATGTGTGGAGCGGCGCCGCGGAAGGCCGCAAAGTGATGTTGTTTTGATTTGAGTTCAAAGTTAGCAAGCCGTCTTGAGAATGACTAATTCTGCCTTTTATCAAAAGTATGCACGGCTGCATGTAAATAGAAATATTAATGGAATATACACTTTATTGATGGAATACAAAATTAGGCATTCAAACAACTCAGTGAGAATATTGTTGGGTTTTCATTGAAAAAACTGGAATATATTGTGTATTTAAACATAGTCATAGGACCTTCACTTTTTCCTCACAACTCATTGATGCATGGTGATTAATTTCATCTTTTGTGTTTAGCATTTTTCGCTTGGTACCGCTAGCACTGTGGCCCCTCACATGACAACCCAACAGCACAGCGTGTCCTCCAGGGAGCTGATTTGCCTTTATACGTTATGTCGTCCTCTATGCTGGAGGATAGGAGCTGGGAGTCAAAATGCCTTATTACGATGACAGGTCCCTGCACTCTACAGATGAATTATGCAATACACAGGTGGCTTAGAGTAGAAGGCCTTACTGTGTCAGCGTGGTGAGAGATACCAACATACGTTTCTCTGTTTCTAACCCAAATCCTCTGACCGCTCGCAGGGCTTTTCTCTTACAGCTTCGTGAGCTAGCGTAGATTGAACATGGATATACCTGCACGTGTTTATTATGAAATCCACCTGAATAGAAAAGACGGGGTGGGCTTTGAAGGGGGTTGTGGGAGGGGGTTCTCCTATTTGGGCCCATCGCCATGTTAAACTTAAACCCGTCAAAAGCTCATCATCCTTGTGAAAGATGCGTGACTCGATCCCTCAATGATGTCTTCACGCACTTAAATGCGTGAAGACATCATTGAGGGATCAACTGTGGAATTGGGACACAGTTGCTCTGCCTAACTAGCATGCTATTTAAAGGTATAGTCAACTATTGCAAGCTAAATGTAAGCTAATACACTTTTTTTGTAAACTTTGCACTTACTGTAGCTAGCTTACCATTCTTTGAAAAAATTATCCGATACTTATACACAGCCCTGACTCCGTAAATAGTAACATGAACAAAGTGGCGAACACCTCTCACATCAACAAAGCCGCAGGACTACGCTTTGCTTCACAATGCATTTCAATGTGTGAGGTGTAGTGATACTGATTTGATTTAAGCTCAAAGTCAGCAAGCGTTCTCGAGAGTGACTGACCCTGCCTTTAAAGGGATGTTCATTGAGGTGTGTCCATGATTGAGCTTGTGTTAGAAAGCAGCCTCACAAGTTGTGCTTTTTCTTTCTTGAGGCTGGCACTCCTTCCAAAACCTCCCCTGAGAAATACAATTAATTCTCATCCTTCAGCAACTCTTTAATATACTTTGCTGTATAGATAGTGGCAGGTGTGTGGGAAAGTAATTAAGAGTTAAGCCACATCTGACAACATCCTCTCCTGGCACTGTAACTATGGCACGCCCACAGCTCCGCCTCTGAGATTTAGGTGTCCCTCACTCTAGCACCTGCACTCAGATCAGTTGATTGCCCCTTCACTCGACACATCTGTTAGTCTATAACCCCTCATTAGCTCTGTATGTCTGTACGTACCTCACTCCGATGCAAGGTATTGGTGGGTGGTTTACGTACACATTCTGAGAGATACCTTACCTGTTTTGTTAGCTTCATGACGTGGATCTTATTAGTCTCGCCAGACCATCCTGGTCTCGCGAGCTTCAGTTTAACTTCGCCATGAGAATCAGTCTGGAAAGCCTCGGAATCATATTGAATGTGTCCGAGTAGCAACTGAACTTTCCAATCAGCGTCGTGTTTGTAGCTATACGGGCGTGGTTTAGGTGTGCCGACAGCGAAAACGAACAGATGGTTCTTCCAATCAACTGTACTTTCATGATCCCAGTCCTGTGCTAGTCTCGTCACTTCATGTGTTTACCTTGTATATATATCAAGCCTGTTTGCCCATCACTCCCTACCCAGTGTTTCCCCAGTCTCGTTAATTCCACCCGTGTCTGTGTAATCATGTCTAATGTGCTGCACCTGTTCGTTGTTGTTGTAAGCCTATGGTCTGTCTTCATGTCTTGTCTACCTGTGTATTTAGCCCCAGTGTTTTCACCAGTCCGGTGTCGGTTATTGTTGATGTTAAATCTATGTCGCGTTGTTCCCCGTGGTCCTGCCCTTTTGTTTCCTTTTTGTAAATAAACCTGGTGTACTTTAGCTACGTGTCTAGTGTTTGGATCCTTAGCTCCGTGCATCGTGACAACTTGCCCTTTACAAACAGTTTCAATGTATGGCTCCCCAGATGGACAATGTCAGGTTAGCATCTTATAATCTTATAGCTATGCAGTAAAAATAATTGAATTGCCCTACGCCGTTATTTGACTCTATTATTCAAACTGCAGTCATGTTGATACCCTTGTTGTCATGTTTTGCAAAGCTGTGTTCTTCAAGCGGTTTTATTTGTGTTTGTTTGTCCGCACAGAGCTGACAGATGCCTTGCAAACTGCAGTAAAACCCCAGTTTAGACACATATTCCAAATGATCCTAAATCCCAAATAATATTGGCGTATATATTCAACATCCTAATCAGAAAATGCTACATTCAGAGGAAGGCCTAATTTTGAATATCAAAATGAAATATGTGGTTTATATGACCCATATTGAATTCAGAATATCATCTGGAATAGTGGAATTATTAACAGAATTATTCAAATTGAAATATGAATGTGCATATATACATGCAGTCAACGGACATCGTGGGAATTCTTAGATTTGTTCAATTTTATCATTAAAATGGGTCAAAACTTAAAATATTGATTTGCTATTTTAAGATTAATCTACATTTTGTACCATAGTGTGAATAACCATTAAATTCCAAAACATACCACCACTGGCATAACAAAACAACACTGGCTACAAAGCTTAGCCTAGCCTACGGCTAAATGATAGCTAGCAGAGAGGTAAGGGAATCACGCAGTGTAAAACAACAGAGTTTGGGTGTAGCAAATCAATGTTTTGTAGTTTGCAGTGTTTTGGATACACCTACCCAGAGCTGAAAGCTGTGCAGTAAAAGCAAGGCTTCTAGGGTAAGGAAACAGTCTAAACAGTGTCATGGTGACATGCTGGTTATGCAGTGTGTATAGGCCTAATGGGCGCATAAACGCAGCATTTTCTATGCCCTTGTACCCCTGGCGCACTGCCAGCGGGTACTAATTTCTGTTGCATGGAGGTGCATTGTAACCTGCCTGAACAATCTCATTCACTTGCTGTTCACAGCAACACTCAACAGGCTTACCTGCATCTCAGCCCCGTTTGCATAGCAGGGGGTGATTGTCTACATTACATAGGCTACATCATGTGACAAAGCACATTTTATAGGTAATACACTCGCAGGCAGGTATAGGACCCAAATGCACGACACTACGGGTCTTTATCAAGCTTTATTTCCATTGCATTTCCAGATATTGGTGTAAAACACGCTAAACAAATACACACGTACAATGCAGTAATAAAGCAGTGTTTAAATATCGGCAGTGCCCTTCGGTGTCATTTCTCATTAGAATCTCTATTTATCCATTAATATAGAAGATCATTCATGTATATTAATGATGATTTAATGTGAACAAACGTGTCTGCAAGGGCTTTAAGTGAAAAAACAAAAACATACAGTGACTGCTGGTAGGTATGAAGAGAAGTTGTCTTGTTGGGGGGGGGGGGGGGGGGGGGGGGGGGGGGGGGGGGGGGGGGGGGGGGGGGGGGGGGGGGGGGGGGGGGGG
>JAODUK010032312.1:0-22543 GCA_027564635.1 Typhlichthys eigenmanni
GGGGGGTACCTGATGTCTCCTGCTGCGATGAAGACAGGCTCTCTGCTCTCCAGGCTGGTGATGCTGTCTACTGAGAACTGGCTGATGTTGTCACTGCTGCTGGTGTGATGCTCTGGTAGCTGCACACACACACACACACACACACACACACATGCATGCATGTATGCACGCGCACGTTAAAGGTATAGTCAGCTATTGAGAGCAAATACACTTTTCTACATACAACAAATACCTCCTTGCATTCCGCTAGCTTACCAGAGGTAAGCTAGCGGAATGCCTAAGTTAAGTGGATTCATTCAACACACTCTGCTTTGATCTGTCGTTACAATACACCAAAGCCCTCGCCAGCTTCAGTCGGACTTGAGCTTAGAAACCGTCGTCTTTCAGGCCGGTAAACCTCGTGTGTCAATCAGCGTCGTACTGTGAGATGCGGGCGTGGGCTAGGTGTGACTAAGGAGACTTCTAGAACTACAACAAAAATGGCGGACCCTAGAGAAGTAGCATCAGCTTCATTAGGCTTTCTACCAGTGTATTTAACAACAGACCCCCCTCCCCCACCTCACCTCCACCTGCAGCTGACCGATGTCGTCCGTTGCCCAGGCGTCCTCATCGTTGTCGTAGTTCGGCACGGCCGAGAAGCTGGCGGCACGCTGCTCCACCGCCATGCCCCCGGTGGCCGGACCCGGTACGGCACAGTCCAAGCTCTCTGCGGAGCGGGCTGCCCGGATGCGTGTCTCGGGGATGCGGGCCGGGACGGGGGACATCTCGAAGCTCTGCACCTCCAGGACCTCCACGTAGATGATGTAGGGCGCCTGCACGCACACACACACACGTAAAGATAATGTAGGAAGATTAGCATGTGTCCTTAGAGTTCAGCACCACAGCCTGTGTGTGTGTGTGCATGTGTGTGTGCGTGTGTGTGTGTGTGCGCGTGCCCACCTTGTCCTTAGAGTTGAGCACCACAGCTTGTGTGTGTGGCACCCGCACCACGTGGTGGTCGTAGGCGGCCGTGGGCAGCCAGACGCGGGCCGGCAGCTTGTGGCTGAGCAGCGACAGCTCTGAGATCAGACGCTGGGTCTTCTGCTCCTTGGTGGGCAGTGTGGCCAGCCGCTTGCCGATGCCCATCAGGGACCTGATGAAGTCCCTCTGGGGCCGCAGCCGGTCGGGCTGGGGGGGAGAGAGAGGAGAGATGGGGGGGAGAGGAGAGGAAACAGTGAGTCCATGACTGTATGTCTGGATGGTCTGCATGTTACATTCCCATCCAGAAGTTGTAGGTTCGATCCCCGGAGTCTGCCCACTATGTGAGCACCCTTGACCCTGGAGGTCAGGGGTCATGCCTGGCCTCCACCCGCTCCTATATATAGTCACGACTCGGCACGGTCAGCCCAGCGTGGTTTAACTTTGCATTTCCATAAAGGTGTGTCTTGATGGCGTGCTTATCTTGAGTCGATCACGTTCAAAAGTAGTGCCCTCTTTAACGCACGCTGGGCTCCATTAGTGCACTGGGCAACAGATTTGTCAACATGGATTCTAAGGCTACTAGGCAATATTTTACTTGGAACAACATCCATGTCTGACTACACATTAGTATAGGCCTACTGCATATGAATCAGACATGGGTAATGTAAACTTATCCTAGATATAAAACAATAATATGTAATATTATATGCGTAATATGTCTGGGGAATGTTCACACATGCCGCATTGAGCTGGCAGCATGTGGGCGGTGTTTACAGCTCATGCAAAAGATACGAGAGGGCTGAATATAGTGATTATTAGCCTAGAACTTGTCCAATAAACAAACAGTTTAAAAGGCATAGTGTTGTATAACAAAAAGATACGTTTAAAATAAAAGTGTTTGTATGCCTTGAAATAAGTTCCCTCTGTGTCTTCCTTGTTGTTCTGCTTCACTATGACGACACTACATTCATTGCAAGTTTAGGTTCCCGATCGAGCGAATATTTATGTTTCCCCTAACATGTACACAAATTATATATACTGCCTTCCATTACATTAATCACTTGTGAGTCAAACCCAAACACCCCTATCTTACTCAAATGGTCTATCCCATATCGTTTATCAGCTCAGCGGCATGGACAGGGAACGCTTTAGGTAGATTAATCAGTTAGCCTACTGTACAGATAGCAATCGTTGAAAATCATGAAACGGTTGTGTGTTGGCCTCAACACAATGGCATTAATAATAGCAGTAGTCAGTTAGCGGCTGTGGCTAGTGCTACTATCACTTAGCTACTGCAGAGAACTACCGCTAAGATGATTTGACATTAAAAGGAGAGAGAGAGAAATATACACAACCAGAACATTACAGGTAAAAGAAAGAAAGAAAGAAAGAACCAGAATATTAATAGGCACAACCAGAACGATGACATTAAAGACATGACACAATAGACTAGGTGTTTCAGAGGAGCTGACCAACATGACTTAGTCATAGATGGCAGCATGTACCCTTAACTAAATGAGTTCTCAACTAAGTGATTGACTGTGTGTTTAAGAACGCGACATTTCCAATAAACCATAAACAAATAAGTCATAACTGTGGCCGGTATGTCTCAAAAGGTAAAGAGATACATAGGCATAGGCCTCGACCACCGCATGCCTAGGGCCTCCAAATCACATTTGGCCGTGCCGAGTCGAGCTGTGTCGTGCTTGATATGGGCTTCAATTACCAGTTTAACCAGGGCCCTGCCTCCAGAGCAGGCCCACCTCATACACAGCTCGGTTAAGATGATAATGGAAACACAAATCAGCCCCCTGCGTGCTACTGTACAACGCTCACCTAGCGATGTAATGTAGCCCCCAACACACACTGCCTACAGTTACAAGGACCTGGGAGGTCTTACAACATTTTGACCAAAGAAGCTTACAGGTAAATGTGCCCTTTCACAAGATTATAAACACTGAATATCACACCAAGGTTTGAAATGGAAAAAGAATTAAAAAAAATAATCTAGCCTTACAGTTCAATCACACAGTGGTTTGCTCTACCATGCAGTACAACCATTTGCCCACCGGGTGGAAGCACAGCTACATGTGTGACCTGCTGGACAAAATGAAGCCATTTCGTTCAGCAGTGAACCACTGAATTCCTTATTGCGCTACAGTGATTGTGGTACAGATATGAAATAAATGTGTGATGTATGTCTAGTAGAACACCGTTTTCATATCGTTAATAATGTTAATACCCAACCTCATACAGTATATTAACCAACAACACGCAGGTTGTCTTAAAAGACCAGTCACCAAGTGTCACTAATCTTCACTTAGTTTCACTTAGACCAGGGCTATTATTGGAACACAGGCCATGGTTCTGACCTCGGGCTGCATTTGTTCCACACACTTCCACGCCGGCGTAAATACGTTCCCAGCGCTGGTCAAGCGGAGACGTGGTGCGGTGCCACAGCTGGGTGAAGACGGCTGCTTCGCAGGCAGGCTACATGCTGACGGCTAACGGCTAGCGGCTGCGTGCCGGCCAGATGGAAACACAGAAACGACTCCAGGCCGTCCGGGAAGAGGTCCCAGAGGCAGGAGACGAGGTTAAATAGATGTTAGTCTGACCCAGATCCTCCTCAAGGCACCAACACAGCCCTCCCCCGGCCCCCAGATGATGTCAGGGTCTGGAGCAGAGCCATCAAGGCCTCATGAAACAGAGGAAAAGAGAACTCTTCTCAAGGGGCTTCAAAGCAGCAACCCCCCCCGCCCAAAACACACACACACACACATCTCTACGAGAGCTGAAAGTGCCGACTGTGCACATTTTCTTGGCTCTAGCCCTGCCTTGACGTCTAACTCAAACAGCATGCGCTCTAGCGGCTTTGTATCCTTCCACCTCTGTGTAGGACAGATGTGGCCGACAGGCGTTTCCTGCTCTGACGGACATCAAAAGTGTGCAACAGGTGGACTTCCTTACTAACGCCTTGTAACTTCAGAGTACGGCCAACACATGGACCTAAACGATGTATACATCTTATCTGCTATGAACGCCACAACACACACACACACACAGACAGACAGACAGACTAACCTGCATCTATGTACAGTATCTCACAAAAGTGAGTACACACCTCACATATTTGCAAACATGTGAGCATATCTTTTCATGTGACAACAATGAAGAAATTACACTTTTCTGCAATATAAAGTAGTGATTGTACAGCTTGTACAACAGTGTAAATTTGCTGTCCCCTCAAAATAACACAACACACAGCCATTAATGTCTAAACCACTGGAAACAAAAGTGAGTACACCCCTAAGTTACACAATAGGACACTGTAATCATATATACACAATCATTACAGCCACCAGACTATTAGACAACAAGCTGTTCACACAATGCTGCTGGAGGCCAGGCCAGAACCTGCCTGCATATTATAATAATAATAATAATAATAATAATAATACTCATCATGCTACTCTATGTTTAGGAGGGGGAGGAGGTTTAGGGGAGAGAGAGGAGGTTTAGGAGGGGGAGGAGGTTTAGGAGAGAGAGAGGATGTTTAGGAGGGGGAGGAGGTTTAGGAGAGAGAGAGGAGGGTTAAGAGAAGGAGGGGGTTTAGGAGAGAGAGACGCATTTAAAACGGGTGTAATGAAAAAGAAAAGCAGATTGAAGGCAGCGAGAGGAGGGAGGAGTTCCGACCTTTCTCCTTTAGAGGAGGACAAAGGCAAAACAGAATAGGGAGAACAGGAGAGGGCAAACATATGCCTCCCCGCCGGCCTTGTAATAACCTCCCTTTTGTTTCCCTCCCTTTCTTAGAAATCCTTTCCCATGATGCAGTGCGGTGATCCGCTAGCACACGCCCTTGCTACAGGTAACCTAAAATCACTTATCAAACACCTGCTTGAACACACTTATAGGTGGAACACCGCGCTGGCACGTCACGTACGGCACAAAAAGGGCCAAACATTCTGAAGGTCTTTAGATGGTCTCCAGAGACCATCTGGCCCTGGAAGTAGCAGAAAGACACAACGACATGCTGAAGGAGCTCTTGATAGAGAACGGTGACAGATGGCTTACGTTTAGTCATCGCTGCAGAGTGTGTGTGTGCGTGCACGTTTGAGCACATGCATGGGTATCTATGTGTTTTTAGCATACAGCTGGCCAGCGTGAGTTCTCACGGGTCATTTAGAGAAGTCAGTTGTGTTCCTGCTCAGAGATAGTTCCTGATTCCTTTTGGGGGGGGGGCTGCCAGCGTGCCAACCACCAGGGGGGGCTTCTACAGCTCTGCCAGGTGTCAGACAGCGGATCCTAGAGCAGGCTGAACCTCTACTGGATGACTGGCCGCCAGGAGAAACAACAACAACAACAACAGGAAGTGTAACACTTGCTTGTGAGCGTAACCATGGCTACTCCTGCCCCCCCCTCACCTCCTCCGGGCCGGCCTCCACCTTGGGGCTGCTGCCCGTGCGCCTCATGGCGCCCCCAGTGGCGCCCGCGGGCGTTGCAGCGTCCGACTTGGAGCGCTGGTGGGTCCTCCTGCACCCCCCCTCCCCCTCCACCGGGGGGAGGGGCTCATCGCTCCTCCGGTGGCGGCAGGCGTGCGGGGGGCGGGGGGAGGGGCGGGGCTGGAGCTCGTCGGACAGGATCAGCTTGCGCAGCTTGGCGCCCCGGGAGTGCCGCTGCGTGGAGATGTGCATGTCGGAGGAGTAGGCGCCTAGCAACCAGGCTGTGTGCAGGCAGAAGGAGATGCTGGCCCTGCAGCGGTGGATCTGTTGGGAAAGGGGGCGGGGGGGGGGGGGGGGATTATGTGAAACTGCTATTTCAGGTTTATGTTGTCCAAGTATTGAGTAGTGGTGAGAAGAAATAGAGACCTGACAGACCATAATTAACAAGACAACAGACCATAATACAACACACAGTGAACAAGACAACAGACCATAATAAACAGCAGAGCTGGGGGTCCTACCAGGTAGGGTCTGATGGCGTCGCCCACCTCCGTGTCCATGTGCACGTACATGTTGAGCAGCTGCGGCAGGTGGAAGTCCACCTCGCGGTCGGGGAAGCTGAAGAGCCGGTTGCCGATGTAGGCCTGAACGCCGGGCTCCTTGGACTTGTACAGGTACGAGATCGCCATGGAGACGTCAAACAGCTTAGATTCAAACAGCCTCAGCAGCCACGACTTCGAGGAGGAGGAGGGCAAGGGGGAGGGCGATTGAGGGGAGACGCGAGGAGGTGCAGTGGAGGAGGAGGCGTCCCAAGGAGACGGCTCCTCCTCCTCCTCCTCCTCCACCTCCTCCTGGACGGAGCCTGTGTCACACCTCTCCAGGCAGATGGAGGCCGTGCGGGGGGACTCGCTGTTCTGCTGCTTGACCTTCAGCAAGACATCCTGGCAGGCCTTCAACGCCACCTCCGGGTCTATCACTGTGGTAGAGATCACTATGGTAGATCACTGTGGTAGATCACTGTGGTAGATTACTGTGGTAGATTACTGTGGTAGAGATCACTATGGTAGATCACTAATGGTACTATGGTAGACACACTGAGGAACATCATGTATTAACATCATATATTAACATCATGAGGAACATCATGAGGAACCATCAAAGGGAGCTGCAGTACCTTGGTCGGCCACCATGTCCATCTCCATGGCGTCCTCTGAGATGACGTCCAGCGGTGGGCTGGGCCCCCGCGGGTCCCCCCCCAGGGAAGAACCGCTGCCCCCGATGCCCTCACTGCTGCCCAGGCTACCCGTGCTGCCGATGCTCCCGCTGGGGCTGGAGCTCCGGGGGCTGGCGCTGGGCGAGGACGCCTGGTCGCTGGGTGGCTGTGGAGGCAGCTGCAGCTGAGGCCGGGGGTGGCGGGGGTGAGGGGGGTGAGGGTGGCGGTGGGGGCGGGGGTCTGGACACTCGGAGGAACTCTCGGAGCAGGAGGACGAGGAGGAGGATGAGGAGGCACTGGAGGGGGAGGAGGGGCAGGAGAAAGTGGTGGGGGAGGAGGCGGGCGTCGGCTCAGAGAGGGAGGGGCTCAGCTGGAGCAGCCGGAGGGCCGGGGACGGAGAGACCTCGGTGTCGGCCATCTTGGATGAGCAGAGCTAGAAGAGAGGAGATGGTACTGTACTGATCTGCTCATCTGTTAGCCAATTAACCAAATAACCCATTAGCCAATCAACACAGTTGGACAATTAACCCGTTAGCCAATCGACCAATCTAGTTAGCACATCCATCTGAGATAACTGTCTATTTGTACATATTGTGTCATTCCTAACCTGGATGTTTTTCCCCACATTAGTTACCCGGACAACCTCATTAGAAAACTAAAAACTGCTTAAGTACACAGGATCTCACACTCTGCATCAGCTCAACTCAAAGATAACGGGAATGCAGAGCTACATGACTTTTACATGTACAGCATTTAGCAGACGCTTTTATCCAAAGCGCCTTACAGTCAGTACATGTGTCAGTGTGCGTATTGGAGCTTTCCCACGGCTGGTTCCAGCTCAATTCAACTCTACGTGCTTTGGGATCTTTTCCATAGAGCGGTGTAGCGGTGCTAATGCCAGTAACACAGGCACCGGTGTGTGCAGTAGCAACACAACAGTCCTGCTCAGAGCCAGTCATCTGGACTTCCTGTTAGTGGCTTTTTACAGTAACATCCTGCCATTGACAAAGATACGGCACTGAGCTGTATAACCTGTCTTACACGTTAGCTCTCGGCTGCACCCTGCTGTGTGTGTGTGTGTGCGTGTGTGTGTGTGTGTGTGTGTGTGTGTGTGTGTGCGCACACATACATACTGTATCTACTTCTGTCTGACTTTAAAAGGAAATAATCAAACTAGTTTCTGTGCACCGGTCACTCTGAAGTGAAATAACACAACAACAAATAAACATAACCGGCATAAAGGCATCCTTGTTAGAAAGGTTCAAGACCAGTGGACCCTCCACTACAATCCTCACAAAACTACCCTCGATCTCCTGCTGCGAATATACTAATTGTTCAGGTACTAGGTTATGGTTAGACTCAATGTTAGCAACGCTCAGACGTTTGCTGGTGTGCTTCTACATTCAGATCGGTCCATCTTTCATCTTCTGATGTGGAATATGTCCCGCAAGCTGCCATGGTTGGTTCACGCCCATCACAACAAACCTTGTCAGATATTTTCTAAGTGGTTGCCCAGTCTATCTGAACGCAGGATAGATAGGAAGAGGCAACATGGTTTGTTCTGGTGCTTTTGGATTGAATGGTGATGCAGGCTCCTTTACAACTGGCAGGTGATTCCAGCATGAAGCTATTGTGGGTGCCCACCAGGAGACGGCACCAGTGTTACGCAGAAGCAGAAGAGAGGACGATCCCTTTAACAACAGAAAGTTGGGAGAATGGATTTAGAGTGTGCGGAAACACAGACACACAGCTCCCTCTGTGCCGCTGTTCCTGCCCTGCGCCTGCCTGACGCAAGGCCACGGCTGCAAATAGCCTCGGCCTGACAAGTAGCTGCATGACCGGGGATGTCACGACACAACAGAGACGTCAAACCATCCCCACATCACTGGCAGCAGGCGAGAGAACTCCCCCTCCCTCCCTCCCTCAGGGCATGCTCTCTCCTTCCATGCAGGTTATCTCAGGGTATCAGTGTTGATAACTTGGTTTATTCTCAAATGGGCCCATGACTAACACCTAACTAACCAACTAACTAAAATAATCTGTGTATATTATCTTATTCCTATGTTAATAAAGCACTAGGTTAGCATATTCCTGTGGTAATTAGCCACTGGGTTAGCATATCGCTGTGTTAATAAAGCTCTAGGTTAGCATATTGCTCTGTTAATAAAGCTATAGGTTAGCATATCGCTGTGTTAATAAAGGTCTAGGTTAGCATATTGCTGTGTTAATAAAGCTATAGGTTAGCATGTTGCTGTGTTAATAAAGCTCTAGGTTAGCATATTGCTGTGCTAATAAAGCTATAGGTTAGCATATGGCTGTGCTAATAAAGCTATAGGTTAGCATATTGTTGTGTTAATAAAGCTATAGGTTAGCATATTGCTGTGTTAATAAAGCTATAGGTTAGCATATTGCTGTGTTATTAAAGCTATAGGTTAGCATATTGCTGTGTTAGTCTGTTGGTTTCTCTCGGCTGCAGAAGGACAGAGGGAGACTGTTTACCATAGTAACGCTGCTAACAAGCTTAGAGAAGGGGAGAGGAGAGGAGGGGAAATGAGAGGATAGCATAGGAGAGGAGAGGAGAAGAGGGGGGAGTCATGATGTCATCATCATCTACTGTAATCACAAACAGCTGGAGGTGAGGTCATGCTGAGCCCCAACTGGCCTGTGATTGGCCCCAGAACACTCCTACACAACATGATATGTGTGTGTGTGTGTGTGTGTGAGAGATGGTTTCCAGATGTGAAAAGGCAGCTGTCTTCTCTTCCCCCCCCCCCACACACACACACACACCACACAGGAATTTAATCTTGTAAACAACAGGGTGACAGACAGGCAGGCAGGCAGACAGACAGACAGACCACTTGTCAGGGCCACAATCCACCCAACAGCACCCCTAGGGGGCGCTCATTGCCTCCCTCTTACTAATTAGAGCCTGATTGTGAGATCAATTCCTCTGACACACACACACACACACTCGGGCGCTGCGTCAGGTGATCATGTGACACCCAGCTGCACACAGCCAGCAGGGTAGTAAAGGTCATGACCCCTCCCGTATTTGTGGTGTCCACTGCCTCCCTAGCGCCTCATTAGCATATAGCTGCATATCTTATGAGGTCTCATTTTCCCTTTAGCTTGTGTGAACTCTAGTTTGTCTTATGCCTATTTTAACACGTCTCATTTTAACACGTCTCATTTCAACTCGTCTTATAAAGAGAAGGTAAAATAAGTGGCTTAGTTTTGTTTCTTTCTCCAACGTTTAAAAAAACACAGACACTGTTCACTGCTGCCACGTGTGTTGTGTTCGTGCATGTGAGTGTGCATGGTGTTAACTGGGTGACGTCATAAACGCAATCCCCGCACTAACACACACACACACACACACACACACACACACACGTACCAGCCTACATTAAGGGAAAACGCTGAAAAAATAAAAGAGACAGTCGGGGTATATAAACAAACTTTTACAATTACGCCTCAAACAGATAGGCCTATATCTGAATAGTCAACATTTATATTTTACACGCAAAACACATTTAGATGTAATTTAGTATTTTAGATGTATTAATTCGGCTATTTACTATTAGGCCTACCCTTAAACAAAGGTAAAGAGACCGACATAGTCTGTAGGCCTTTTTATGCACATCTGTCCACAGACTTAGCTTTTCTACACTACAGTATCTGACTAGGCTAGCAACTAGCACCGCTGTAACGCTACATTCTGCTGTCGTTCCGATCAGAATGGTCCATGTCACTGGCCGTAGTTTCCACAACAAGCCACGGTCAGATTTCATCAGTGGAGGAAAACCCGTTTCTTCCTTTCTCTTCTTATATTGCACAGTACGCACGGTTACAGCGAGGGTATCGGTGAAACCAGGGTCAGATATCAGCTTGGATTGAAGGGTTCATGTGAAAGACAATAAAGCTCTGCTGCTCTACTGTTACAGATAAGCATTGGCCAAGTCTATAGGCTCTCTCTCTCTCTCTCACACATATATATCTGGATAGCGTTAGCTCCACATATTTCTTCATATGTAAACAAAACAGGTTGACAGTTCAGAAAGCAGCTTCGTGACGTGTAGGGTCAGGTCAAAGGGCAAATGTGCGGGCAAGACGAATCCTCGTCAACAAACACGTGACCAAAAATAATCCATCTGAATAACCCAGTAGCGTTGCCCTTTAGGCCGATCATATCTAGATCATGTTTAGTAATATGTAGAAATAGTACAAACTGATTCAGTTAAGGGTTTCTAAATCTGACGTTTGACCAGTCTAAAACGGACACCGCTGTATTTTCGTGCAATAGAGCCACAACTCAATTGAACAACCAAATGGAATGTTTCCCAGAAAAAATAAAAAACCTAGTACTCCTCTCAGCAGTCTGGAACGATCTTTAGCCGGGTGACGGAAAAGTATAACCCCTTTAATAAATGTGCTCCTGCGAAACTCGAGGTTTCACAAGCCGTAGCCTATTACGCGCGCACACGCACTCACGCTGAAGAAGGTAACTATCGGTCATTCTAAACCGCATCGCATCGGGAGAACACTGAGACGTATTTTTATGTAGTAGCCAACAGGACGAAATAGTTAGGCGGAGAATACTGCAATCACCACACACACGCGCACACACACACGCACACACATACACACACACGTCGACATAGGCGACCAGCCGCTCCCTCCTCTAATGAAAACAAACCAAAGACCGCAACAATGAACGTATAGATCAATGCGCAATATACAAACGCCATCGGCCACTCATCCGATGGGGTTTATTTAGCAATATACTTCGCTTAGCAGATAATTTACGTGTTGTACCTCAACGGGAAATCAGTTAGGCTAATATGTTGTTGCACAGTCTTCTCTAAGCTTATAGCGACGCAGTAGCCTACCGCAATCCCACCTCTCAGCACCACGGCAGAACAACGACGCAGTTGTAATCGCAAAACCTACCTTGCTCAGAAATTGAGTTTCCTTTCAACGTTCAGCTCTTCGGTTTGCCCATCTGCGGAGGTTATTATATTCCATACGGGAGAAAGTGTGTACAGCATCCCGGACTGTGCCTACGCGCTTCGGTGACTAGCAGGCATACCCGATACAGAGGCGTCCGTGACGTGCGTAAGTCCAAGCCCCGCCCACTCCAAAATCTGCGCCCACGCACAGATTCTCCCACTCGGCGAGAAACGCGTGAACCCAACAGGACGCCGGAAGAATGTCCTTTTCCCATTGTAATAAATGGTCTAAATACATAAATGGATACATGTTCTGCTATAGACCAAGCAGTCTTCATTTGACCCCCTTGCACCTAACAAACAATAATGCATTACATAATATAAACAACACTGAATACGCGTGCCTTTATGCTTTAATACGCGTAATGAATTTTTTCATTATTTTCATATTTTAAATAGTTTTATTTCATAATTAAACGCATGTTATAATGTAAATATTTATGTATCTAACTAAATATAGCCCACGTGATGCACATAATGTAATGTAAAACATTGCATTAGTCATTAATTTCTGTTAATTGCCTTCAATTCACTTGCGTTCATAGCATTATAGCCAATTGCAAAAGTGACGGCTGAGACGATAGGGGGTAGATGCTGCCCCCTAGTGGGTATATCTGGAGCTACAGCACACGAACAGATCATGTAAGGATGAACACCATTTATTAGTCTGTCAGCATAGTAAAATAGATTCACATTAGTGGTTAGCTCAGCTCCCTTTACCCCCTACGACAAAGCAAGTATGTAAGTAGGCATGTCAAACTGATACAATACAAAAACACAATGAAACAGTCGTTGTTTTCAACAACAGAGAACCAATGGCAAACATGTCAATGAGCATATATGATCTGTCTGGCTCATATTAACACCAGGGCAACAACATTACTTGTATCCATCAGATAGTGTGGCAGGTTTATCCCCAAATTAGTTGACACCAACTGGATGCTCCCTATAACATACAGCCTTCTAATCCCAGTGGAAGGAAAGACTTCTCAGCCAAAAGCAACATTTACTAGCATTTGACTAGCAGCTATGGCTAGTGTTGATTCCCCAGTCTGCTCAGTCATTTAAAAATCTATATATTCAGCTGGTAAATAGTGCAAAAATGAAAGCCAGCAAATAAGCAAAAATAGCAAGACTGCTCAAATGTTGCCTTACGAAAACAACCTGTTGTGTGAGATATCTGTTGAGGGTGAGATTAAAACAAGAAAACACCACAGATCCTAATAATGATTATTAAAATAATACAATTAAAACAGACCTGCATATTGGCATTAATCTCCAGACAGTTAAAACCCACACATACACAGTGATAAATGAATAATATTAATTTCAACAATGGCTAAATCGAGCCGCTTACAGGTCTTATTTTCCACGGCAGCGTAAAGTTTGACAAGCTTTTGATGGCTGATACGATCGTCTCCCACCACACACACTCAGATATTTCACCTCATCTAACCCTGGAACATATATGTCATTCCACACACTGTGTGGGAGTGTTGACCATGAAGATAGTACACAGAATATTTGGAGTGTGGAAATGTTTAAGTCCAGTTTAAATCACTGGCAGTTAGAAATAGCATTTTCTGGAATTTACCAAATACACAGGAAAGAAATAGATAATTGTGAAATATTTTAAGTTTAAATTACACAAGAACAGATTGTTTGCTTGGTTTATACTATTCCAACAAGTCATTCATTAGTAATGTTCCACTATGCAGCATCTTGAATAATCTATCTGAATCTGAATAATCATAACCTGCGCTGGTTTCCATCATTCAGTATTTCAGAGCCCCTCGTCAGAATGGACCATTTAGATGCCAAGTGCATTTTGTTGTTATGACTGACTGGCAATAGACGAATGACCAATGAGATTTGTCCACATGATTATCGGGCCAATCACAGCTCATAGAAGAATGCAGCGTGGAAACATTAGCGTGAACCCTGGAAGAGGCACATTTGTCCCGGAACCCTTGGTGTGTGGGAAACCCTTGGTTGGAAAGGGCCTTTTTACCCTGAACAAGACGTGGCTGGACCATATTCCTGGTGTTCATGGCTGGGCCATAATCCAAGGTCATCATCATCATCAAAATATATGGCCCATATCAACGCAACGGCAGTGCAGTTCAAAGGTTAAGGGCTGCTTCATACTTGCATCACTTTACATCACTTCAAAGAGTCGGACGACACGCCTTGCTACGCCAAGTACATGTCAAACCATCCTTGCATATCTCGATGGGTTCGTGTAGCCTAGGAAACGGCTCTAACGCTCGTCAGCGCTTGTGTCCACTCTCTTTCAGCTCAGCTGCATCTCCTAAATCACGGGCCACGCTCATGTGGCTCCACTGGGACCTCACAAACCTCCAGCCCCGTCAACAAAAACAGATTGTACATCTGAGCAGTGAGCACGCACTGAGACCACAATCTACTCCTGTGAAATGGTTGACTTGATACAGACAAGAGCCGACATACAGGCTTTGATTCACAAGGACGTTGATACCGCAGGACATTGTGTCGAGACACTGCTACCCGAAAGCCGATGTGTTACTCTTTGATTATCTGACCCGTTTCTTTATTTGACTTTTTGAGCAACGCTGCTCCACAGTGAAAGATTTCCCATAATCCCCTCTTTCTCTCTCTCTCACATCACACAAAACAACATTCTTCACCAACTGTGGTTCACCACAGTTCAACATTAGCTTGAGTTCCACTGCAGGGCCAAACAGCACCAGCTATTGTTCACTGTTAGAACCAAACTTTGTACGAGCCAAACATTGGGGACATCATTCTAAGTATCGGATTAGAACTGTTAACATCACTGCTAATCAATGCGATGAAAAGAAAAGAAAAGCAAAGTCATGATTAGAAATGGCACCTTCGGGAGAGGCTGGGATGATGTTCCTTGCTCAAGGACCACAGGGAAGACCCCATGTCTGAGCTTGGCTGGAGACACTGCAGATGAAACGTCCATCTTGTGTTGAACAGACAGGCATTTCTTGGCCCTGGACTGCTGAATGTATCCACGCGGTCTCTTCCCTAGTCGTTGAGCTCTCCAACACCACCCCCCCAGGCTAGGAGCTCTCCAACACCCCCCTCCCTGTACAAAGAGCTCTCCAACACCATTCCCCCTTGACGTGGAGCTCTCCAACACCACCCCCTCGGATGTGGAGCTCTCCAACACCATTCCCCCTGGACGAAGAGCTCTCCAACACCATCCCCCTTGGACGAAGAGCTCTCCAACACCATCCCCCTTGGACGAAGAGCTCTCCTACATCTAAACACCATACGCATGACTAGCACTTAGACTTATCTAATTTTTGACCTGGACCTAACTTCCCCTGCTTCTCCAGAGAGTACAATGGAAACCAATCAAAACAACTGCATCCTACTCACCCCTGTGTGTGTTTAAAGTGTTTCTTGTGTTGCATTGAGATCCACAGCTGGTGTGCATTCATCACAGTACGAATCAGGCAGATTCTGGGACGGACCGTGTTCATGTTGGTCAGGAATTACCGCTTTAGTTAGAAGAGATGGGAAATGTAGGTCCAGCTGAAATACTACCTCTGTAAACATCTTCCCCCTCCCCCTCAAACAAGCACACTCTTCCACTTTTAACTACCACCTGCAGCATCTGTTAAGGTAAGTTATACCCAAGTAAGATATAAGATAAACAAAACGTCTCTCACAAAGCCCCTGAACTGCCATAGTAGTAAATCACCATCCATTCATTTTGTATCGAGCAAATCTCTTAAATGTAAATTAACTATTTAATGTAGGATTGTTAATGTGGTTCCAGAAAAATAACAAAATTACAAAGCATAACTGAGTTGGCACCTAGATGGGCATAGGCATAAAACTAAACGTTTACGTATATTACTCCTTAATACTGTCATTTATATATCTCCAGCTGCCCTTGTTAAACAGTGCAGGTTCTCTTAATCAAATGCCAACCAGGGCTGCACCTGATGCTTTATGGATACTGCAATCATTAGAATGTATTTGTTTGTTTGACCCCAAAGGACATTTCTTAAAACCCTGGGATTAAAGTTGGAACTGCTACAAATGCTTACAGAAGACAGAATCTCAGCACGAACATTTTAGACAAGGTAACAATCACATTAATGATAATCTCACTGCACGCCCTTAGCAAGTTCAATCTCCATTACACACAGGCACACGCACAGACACAGACACACACACACACACAGAGAGCGTCTCACAGAGGTGATGACAACATTCACCAGCCCTGTGACTTCGTCCACCACCAGCATAGACACACAAAGAGTCGTGTTGTGTTGCCGTAGTTATCTTCTGCAGAGGGCTGTACAAGCACAAGACGACCCCCCCACCCCCCCGGCCCCGCCCTAGTGTCTCCACCCCCACAGTGGAAGAGGCTGTCGTGGTAGTGCAAAGCGTGCGTGGCGTCTACAGGTGGGGAGGCTAAACTAGGTAGCAGGCTACATGGCTTGCTGCTTTGTGCTTTGAGTATTTTGTTGTTGTGCCTGAGCTGATGCCACTTGTGAAACAGCAAATAAACATGTATAGGCCCCCCAGCTCTCTAGCGACCCCCAGCTCTCTAGCGATGAGGATAAACACACCATGCCACGATGACGCACATCCTCAATGAAGTAGCACTAAACTAGAGCTCTTACACTATCAACTGTGAAAATCACTTGTCTTCCTGACCAGTAGCAACATTTGTGGCTTCAGTCTGACTGAATATCTTTCAAAAGTGCCAACTTTGACCAATTTATACACCTTATAAAAGCTTCTGGTGTCAAAATAAGAAATAAATACATTTTCCTCTGTGGTTCCCTTTTGGACTATTTCTTACATATACAAAGTCAACTTTTATGTTCTCATTCTGCAATACAGAAAAGGTTGCCTTTGGCTGGTCAAGCTCACTCCGACATGGCTCGTTGCTATGAAACACAAAGACATTCCCCTACGATTCAGGTGTGGCTAGGCTAACACTAACAGCTAAACAAGTACAACACAGCCACATGGTCTCTTTGAAAGAATGCAAGACAGGATTATGTATTATGGAATACAGTAACCTCACAGGAATCAGGTTGGTGGAGTCCCAAGGACAAGGGACTGTACATTTACATGTTGGCATCGTCCCAACTGATCAAAGATAGAAGGTTGAAGCAAACCTTTGAGAAAAGTTATTCCATTCTGACTGCCACTGCTGCCACCTCTGTTTGCTTCACCCAGGTAGGTGTATACAGCCTCAAACATAAACATATCTGTACACTCACAGAGAGAGAGAGAGACAGCCAGACAGACAGACTATAGGGCTGCTATGTAAGCTAAAAGAGCTTCTGGACTGGACAAATATCCACCTCTGACCAACAAAAGGCCCATATCTCTCACATGTGACTAGCTGCTGCAAACAGAGGCCAGACAGAACTGTAGAGGGCCTAGAGCCAAGCAGGCTGCATGGTAAACAGGTAAATAGGGTCCCCAGGTCTATGTACGGGCAGGAACAGTCCTTGCAGAGTTGTTTGTGTTACTAGAAAGTCTGATTGCTTTTGTCCAACATGTAATAAAGTCTTTGAGCAGAAAATGCCTTTGAACAACATGAAAAAAAGCTGAACTGAAGCCAAGCTCCGAGGAAGAGGTTGTTTATATCCTAATTTATTATTATTATTATTATTATTATTATTATTATTAGCACAAAGAACCTTTTGAAGGTCCTGACCCGTATAAGCTTTCTGAGGGCCGCTCCTCCACCGCCAGGACCAGAACCCCCCCGCCCCACCTTCAACCTTTTTCTGAGCCTCAAAGGCCACTTGAGAGCCAGGTGAGGAGGTAAGCACGCAGGCAGCGAGGAAGGAAGGAAGGAAGGAAGGAAGGAAGGAAGGGAAACAGCGTATTCCACTCGGGGGACACTGCCTAGAGCCCTTCAGGAGTCCGTCTCTCTCGTTTCCACGGATACGTACGACACCACAAACAAAAAAACATGCGGTGAAGAGAATCACAGCAAAATGGTTATGGGGTTGTGCCATGACCTTCCACTGGGGGGCGCCACCAGCTTCATTCATCCTCCTCGATTACGATGCGGCTGTCAATCTGGGGTTTCCACCAATGGGCGAAGGGGAGAGGGGCGGGGCTTAGTGTCCATCCCCCTTGGAGGAGGTGTCGTTGCGCTCCTCTACAGGTGGCGGGGGCGGAGTCAGGGGTTGGTAAGGGGGCGTGGCCTCCGGGGCAGGGCCGCCACCGCCATTGGTCGGCCTGGGTGCCCGCTGGATCACCATGGTGGGGCGGCTGGCCGGAAGCAGCTCCCAGCGGAGGGTCGGGGCCAGGCCCGAAGGGGGCGGGGCCAGGCCCGAAGGGGGCGGGGCCATGACCAGCGTGTGGTGGTCCTGCAGCATGAGCTCGGCCAGCTGGGAGGAGGAGGCCTTTTGGATCACCCCGCCCGTGACGGAGGTGATGATGGGCTGGGGGCTGGGGGAGGGGGGCACCGGGGGAGGGGGGGCGTCGTCCTCGGGGCGGGGTTTCCTCGGGCGGCCTCGTTTCCTCTTCACCGGAGGGGGGGCGTGGCTTCCCGCCGCCTCCGGGGGACGCTTGCTGCCGCCGTAGCTGCTGCTGCTGCGGGCCCTCTGGACCACAGAGGTGGGCGTGGCCGGGCAGGCCACCGTCACCGGGGCAACGGAGACAGGCGGGGGCGGGAGTGGCGTCAGAGGCTGGGAAGGGGCGGCCGTCTCCGGCGCTCCGGCGACCGTCTCGCACTCTGCATACGACAGGCAGCCCTGGGGCAGCAGCAGCGTCGGCACAGCGATCACCTTGACCCCCCCGCCACCGCCGGGGGGGTCCTTGGGAGCCAGGGAGGGGGGCGAGGAGCGGGGGAGGAGTCTGGGCAGGTGCTTCATGAATGCTTCCACCTGGTGGAGACAGACGTTAGCTTGACGTGTACGTCATCTATATTTACATTTGTACCTTTACATTAAAATGAACAGATGTATCTTTACCTTCACCTTTAGGTGTATTTACATCAAGCTTTACATTGACGTGCACATTCACAGACCTCTTCTATCCAGGCACAAGCACACTGTATGACTCCACACGCTGAGAACTAGCTCCTCAGACCGTGTGTCTTTCTGACCTCTAGCACTGTGTGTTGCCAATGGCAACGCCTCCGCCATGTGTACCTTCTGATCTGCCGTGCTGGTCTCGCTGTCACACGCCGGGGCTTTGGTGGGAGGGGGTACCTTCTTGGGCACCTTCTGAGGCTTGGGGGGCCCCCCTGTTGGAGTCAGAGGGGGAATTAAGCGTTACGCTGCGTTCCAGCTTGTGTGAGGTCGGAGGTTATATAGTGAAACATGTCAGGGCTGGGAATCCACACAAATCTATTTTTATTTCGATTCGATCCAATGTCGATTCAGTTATTATTATATTGATATAATATGATATTTCAGGTACAAAACCAATTTTGCGCCATGAACATAATGCTTGCAGCGTACATTTGTGCAATAGACGTGCCATAAGCCCCCTATCAAATAAATAAAGCATCTGTTTTGCAATTATCCTATGACTCTACAGTGTCTTACCTGCTTATTATTATAATGAATAATGTCCTTGTACTCCAGTTTAAATATTTTTGAGCAAGAATACAGCAGGGCCATCAAAATAAAATCTTCATTTGGATTTCGGCAGACATACACAATTTGACACGACACCGCTCGACACTTTCGTCTAACAAACATCTGAAACGTATATGGTAAATTAAAAGATGCTGTGTGACGGGATGCAATACTAACAAGGTATGGAACCGAATATATTGTTTTATATCGAAGCATTTAGACAAAATTGATGGTCAGAAACTGAGCGCAAACTACACCAACCGGAGGGAAACACATCCAGCTCGAGCAATGTGCTAATTACGTGACCCAGCTGAGCTAAAAACATTCAATCTTTCACCATGGCAGACTATTTTTGCACGCTATGCCAACCAGCAGCTTTGAGGCATTCTGACGATGGGAATTGCAAGAAAATAAATGTGTGTTGTAGGCTGTTTAACTAACTATCTCTTAGTTTTGGCGTTCATCTCAATTCAACACGTCCCTCTCTGCCCCTCCCCGCACGCTGACCTGCCAGGGCGGCTGAGGTGATGAGGTCGGCTTGGCTGCAGCGGGGGCTGACGATGTGCTCCTGCACCAGGAAGCGGGCGATCTCCACCACAGTGTCGAAGGAGCGCTTTAGGATGTTCTGCGCCCACTTGCAGATGAGCTCGCACGCCGCCTCTGTTACCTCCTGCTTGTATGTCTGCACCAGCTCCGTCAGCTCCGACTGGTGGGACACGGCAACCGTTAGCTAGCCTAGCAACACCAGTAGCGTAACCTCATTAGGTTAACGTAGCAGCACCAGCAACATAACCTCATTAGCTAACCTAGCAACAACAACATAACCTCATTAGCTAACCTAGCAACAGCAACATAACCACATTAGCTAACCTAGCAGCACCAGCAGCGCAAGCTCATTAGCTAACCTAGCAATAGCAACATAACCACATTAGCTAACCTAGCAATAGCAACATAAGCTCATTAGCTAACCTAGCAACAGCAACATAAACACATTAGCTAACCTAGCAGCACCAGGAACACAAGCTCATTAGCTAACCTAGCAATAGCAACATAAACACATTAGCTAACCTAGCAGCACCAGGAACACAAGCTCATTAGCTAACCTAGCAATAGCAACATAAACACATTAGCTAACCTAGCAGCACCAAGAACGCAAGCTCATTAGCTAACCTAGCAATAGCAACATAAGCTCTAGCAACAGCAGCAGAAGCTCATTAGCTAACCTAGCAATAGCAACATAAGCTCATTAGCTAACCTAGCAACAGCAACATAACATTAGCTAACCTAGCTGCACCAGGAACGCAAGCTCATTAGCTAACCTAGCAATAAAATAAGCTCTAGCAACAGCAGCAGAAGCTCATTAGCTAACCTACCTGGACCAGTAACATAACCTCATTAGCTGATGTAGCAACAGCAGTGTAAGCTCATTATCTACCTAGCAACAGCAGTGTAAGATCATTAGCTAACCTAGCAGCACCATGCATTGTGTATGGGGCAGTATACTGCAGTATGTACCGGGTCATTCTTCAGGTCCAGGGTCGGTAAGAGAGGCATGTTAAGAACCGTCTTCCTCCGGATGCCGCTGTAACAGTATGTGAAGGCCGGAAGGTTAAAGGTCACAACTAGACAAGACGTGTGGAAATCCAAGTTACCATGCACTCTGTGGTCCAGGGTGATGCTTCACGAGGCTGTGTGTGTCGACAACATGCTAAAAGTAATAATAATAATAACATAACACCTGTGTGACTTGAGAACAAACAACAGAAACAACGAAGAAGAGGATGATACATGACAAGGAGATGAGATGAAAGGATATTTGGACTGTCCGCGGCCCCCCAACCTCCGGGCCTTGATGTTGGGGAAGATATCTCTGATGATCTTGCCGAAGTTGGCAGCGCTCAGCGGTCGGTGCTGGAGGTTGTCACAGTGACGCCTGGCACACAGAGGAGGCACAGGTCAGAGGTCAGAGGAGGCACAGGTCAAAGGTCAGAAGAGGCACAGGTCAAAGGTCAGAGGAGGCACAGGTCAAAGGTCAGAAGAGGCACAGGTCAGAGGTCAGAGGAAGCACTGGTCAGAGGTCAGAGGAGACACAGGTCAGAGGTCAGAGGAGGCACAGGTCAGAGGTCAGAAGAGGCACAGGTCAGAGGTCAGAGGAAGCACAGGTCAGAGGTCAGAGGAGGCACAGGTCAGAGGTCAGAGGAAGCACAGGTCAGAGGTCAGAAGAGGCACAGGTCAGAGGTCAGAGGAGACACAGGTGAGCGTGCGTGCGTGAGCGTGCGTGTGTGCGTGTGAGCGTGCGTGTGTGTGTGTTTGCGTAAGCACGTGCACTGACCTGTACGTCTCGTAGACGTCCTGCTTGGGAAGACATGTGTCCGAGTGTTCCTCCAGGTGAGAGCGGATCCAGTTGCAGGTATGGAGCTGATCAGCTGTGTTGAATGAGCTGGGGTCTCCACCGCTGCTCACACACACACACACAGAGAACAAGCTATGCAGGCTAGTCACCATATGAAAATTGTATGCAAATCAAAGCTGCTCAACCAGTGAGATAATACACATCAGTATACAGTGTGTGTGTGTCTCTGTCTCACACACACACACACACACCTCTTGTCTCCTGCGCTGGGTCCCGAGGGCAGTTGGAGGTAAAGGTACAGCTTGTCGTTGTCAGAGAACCGCTGGACATCCTGCTGTTAAAACAACAACACGTTAAATCTCCTTCGCTGTCTACTGAGTGACTCCTGCTTGTTCTCTGCCTCAGAAGTTATTTATTATTGTATTAACAACATTTCATATTTCGTAGGGCTGTGCAAAATATAGAATTTAAATCGTGATTTCATTTTTGGTTCCTAGCCATTACTAAAACAATATTATTGAGAATTATTTTGCACGTGTTTTGCAAATACTCTCATTTTGTCTTGTGTTCTGAATGACAGGCACATACTCACTTTCACGCTTCGCCCCTCGCAGGGGTGAAAGGTCAACGTGAAAAGTATCAAGGAACATTTAACAGTTGAAGGTGCTTCGCTGTTTTTATAGGTGCATTAAATGCAACATCATTCCAAAGTCAATGATAAATTCAATATTGACCAAAATAATCATGATTAGTCTTGTTTCCATAATGGAGCAGTATTATTTCTGCCTAATCACAGTTTATCACTTTCACTGAACAGTGCGGTTGGTACTTACCAGGATTTGATCCACTTTGGTCTGTACACTCTTACTGTGCAACACACACACACACACATACTGATTAATATAGAACAGGGTTCCCCAATCCTGGTCCTAGAGGGCCGCAGCCCTGCATGTGTTAGATGTCTCCCTGCTCCAACACAGCTG
>JAODUK010032340.1:0-22538 GCA_027564635.1 Typhlichthys eigenmanni
GGAGCACCCTATGGCATCGACTGGATTTCTATATTATCAATAATGTAGTTATCCGATTAATCGAAGAGATAATCGATCAATCGAAAAAATAATCGATAGATTAATCGACAAAAAAATAATCGTTTGGTACAGCACTAATGTGATTAAACATCCTGCAGTTCCATTCAGTTCTTAACTAAATTAACCAATTGCATAAGCAAGGTGATTGGTCAGACACTGTCAATAACAGTGTGTAACACCATCCGGGACCATCGGGGGTCCCATGGAGTCATCTTGTAATGTTGTCTCTGGGAGCCAACATTACAAGGGGTCACTTTTATTTCTATGTGAAATGCCCTGTCCTGTTCTGCCCTATGAGTATATAATGTGATTAAAGGTACAGTCAGCTATTACAAGCTAATTGTAAACTTTTTGTAAAATTCACCAAACATCTCGCGGTACATCTGCACAGCCCTCGCTCCGTAAATAGGAGCATAAACAAAGTGGCGAACACCGCGCACAGCAACACAAGGCGGCTTGGCTACACAATGCGCTTCAATGTTTGGGGCTTGATTTGAGCTTGAAGTTGGCAAGCGTTCCCAAGAATTACTAACCTCTGTCCCTCTTGTCACGTGTCACATCCAGACACGGGTTTACTTCAGCAGGACTCAGGAGCCGTCCAAAGCCAAGCAGAGATCCTGCAGACCAACCTTCACCTCCTGGGCCTCTTCTTCCTCTCTCCACCCATGAGCCATGCCTTCAACTGCATCCTCCTGTTTCAGTTGTAAGTTTCCATGGCAACCGGCATTAATGTCAGATGAACATGAGTGTGTGAGCTATATATACGGCTTTCTGGCCTCTATAAGATTTTCCTTGTGTATGTGTTTCAAGCACACGTCACACTCAGTCACACCATCACACCAATGGTAAATGAACTGCGTTTAAATGGCGCTTTTCCAACCTCAAAGTGCTGTACAGTAGAACCTCACATTCACCCATTCCACACACGCCGATGGTGATGTCAGCCATGCTAGGCGCCATCTTACAACCGGGAGCAGTCAGGGTTAGGTGGCCTGCTCAGGGAGACCTCAACACTTGGTTGGGCGTTAGCGGGGGTTCAAACCAGTGACTTCTGGATCACCCGTATTGTAACGCATAGAAGTGTTCTTTGCTGAGTAATAAGAACCTTGACCTTAGCTTCAACGCTAAAATGAGCTACTGTAGCACAGACGTACCATGTGAGCTTGCGTGGATGTCGATGCGTGGATTATGTTTGAGTAATGTGAGCTTCAGTTTAATTTCGTCGTAAGATTCGGTCTGGAAAGCCTCGGAATCATTTTGAATGTGTCCAAGTAGCAACTGAGCTTACCAATCAGCGGCGTATTAATAGCTACAGTATACGGGCGTGGCTTAGGTTTGCCGACAGCGAAAACTACCAGATGGTTCATCCAATCAACTGCCAAGTTAAATGAAAGTACCTGCGCTTTACAAACAGCTTCAATGTACGGCTCCCCAGATGGACTTGTGACAACAATTAATCTGGCATGTCAGGTTGTGTGCGTGCGTGCGTGTGTGTGTGACTGATTGAGGGGGTGCTGTAGTGGAGCTGATGGAAGGTCTTGTTATCAGTGTGAGCTGTTCTGTAATACCTGGCCAATCGATACCTCCCTTATTGTGTTCAAGGAGGCTTAGCATTCGATCAATGGCAAGGTTCCACCTTACGCACGCACGCACGCGCACACACACACACACACACACTGAGCCGTGACCTGCCGCTTTTACCCTTGCATGCCGTTAATCTGTACACGCACATGCACACACACACCTACACATGGTCTTGATGATGGATATGGCAGAGAGGCAGGTTCCTGTAGGTTTATGTTGTGTCGTATACTGTAGGTTCTGAGCCAGTGCGTCAGGCGAGACCAGGCTCTGTGAGCTACCCCCAGGCGGCTCCCCGGCTTTAGTGCCATCTGAAATGGAATCGCTCCTGAAATAAAGGCAGTCTATAGGAGCATCACGCTACAACCAGAGAGCATGGAGCGACGTGAGAGGCAGAAACGGGTGGGGGTGGGGGGGGGGGGGTTTGAAAGGATGTTCTAGTGGTTTGGGTGTTGGACTCCCAACCGGAAGGTCGTCTCCCAACCCCGGAGATGACCTACCTTAAAGCATACTTGAGCAAGATGCCTAAACCCTACCTGCTCCATGTTATAATTGTACTCGCTTTAAGTCGCTTTGGCTAAAAGCGTCTGCTAAAATTACTTAATTGTAATTGTACAGGGCGATTTCCACGTTTGACTTCTGAACTGGGAAGGATGGTGGGGGGGGGAGTCCCCCTTTATGCAGGGCAGAAAGCTGCGTTCAGATTCCCAGCGGTCCATGTAAGTGCGTGCAGAATGTCTTTGGTGGAGTAGGGTGACACGTCAACTTAAGAGGCAGAGTCATTCTTGAGAACGGAGAACTCAAATCAAAACAAATATCCCTCCACAGCACCGCCCCCACACATTCAAACAAATTGTGACGCAAAACGGCTTTGTTGTTGCGAGCGGTGTTCGCCGCTTTGTTAATGTTTCTACTTACAAAGCCAGGGCTGTGTAGAAGTACCGAATAATTGTTTCAGCGCGCACAGAGAACGGTAAACTAGCGAAATGCTTGGAGACGTTAAAGTGTTAGCATGACTGGTCAGGATGCAGGCAGCCACAGCTGTTACTCTCTGCTGAGCTTATGGCAAGCCTAAAAACAAACGTGTTGATGAAGGCACCCCAGAGCAGCGTTAGCTGTCATTATACAGATCAGGGTCATGGCAATCTTTGTTAGCAGACATCATTATCCCTGTCAGGATCATGATCATCAACCTGCCGTTATTTCCATTACCATAATCATCATACAGCATCTACTCCAAAGGCTGGAGCCAGGGGAGCTGTGATGTCATTGGGTCTCGACATGCCTTGTCGCAGGTCAGAGAACAGAACCTTGCTAAAAGGTTTGGTTCATTTTGGATGCTAGAGCAGCATCTTCATTATGAAGCTCAGGTTTGGGGGAGGTTTTTTGCAAAGTTGTTCAAAGAAGCAATAGGTAAATAAATAGGACCGATTTAATAAAAATAAAAAATAAAAACAGCTAATTGTTTTATAGGGACGGAAAAATTGACAGAAAAATGTATAATAATATCAACATGGTTCATCTGGAATATCATTTGGCAATCCACTGTGAGTAAATATTTTGTTTGCACCATAGCTGTCACTGTTGCAAGAAAATTGAAAATCTACTATACTAATTTTGAAACAAAGCCTGGCTTGGCTTTCAGAGACATCTTTGCATTTAATTCCTTCATCTTTTTTACATTTCAGTACCACATAATGTTCGGTATGCCTAGTTAGTGGACTGTAGCTTCTATTCATTGTGAAGTAAAATTGTATCTCAAGCCTAGCGTCAGACCCTAACCAATTCACACATGGACTAACATGCACACAAGGCCGGCCCAGATACGAAAACAAAGAATAGGAGTGTGATGGCAATCCCTGCCCAGGACATTACTCCACTATAGAAAATAGTTGTTTGTTGCTATATTAGTGTTTAGAATATCATATAGAGCACCTATGAACACCTTTATTGGAGGGTATGTAATTCAAGTGGCATTTTGTTTAAAAGATAAGCTGGTGGTGAGCCAGATGGTTTGTTACACACAACCATCTGATGAACTGTTTAGAAAAGGGCGGGCACTTAAAACACTTGATTGGTGATTGGCTGACATCACACGCAAACTGCCGGTATGACGCTGATCGGTCAGAGTCCACCGTCGATCGGACTCAAGCGCCAAGATTTCGAGCTGTCCTGATTTTCCTGATTTTCACGGCGAAGTCAAACTCAAGCAGAATGGTTAATGGACTGCATTTATATAGTGCTTTTATCCAAAGCTCTTTACAGTATTTTGCCTCACATTCACCCATTCACACACACATTCACACAGCAATGCTGATTGCTGCCATGCAAGGTGCAACCAACCACTGGGAGAAGTTGGGGGGTAGGGGGTTGGGCATCTTGCTCAAGGATGCTTACAGGTAGGTCAACACTAGGGTTCGAACCCACAACCTTCAGACTGGGATCCCAACACCCAGACCACTAGATCATCCTGTCCCGGAATGGTCTCACAAGGCTACTGCGAAGATGCTAATGCAGCAAAATCCCTCTGAACAAACTGACTAGGCAATATGCATGTGCTTTGTCCATTACATGATATTTTAATTACATATGTTGATAATCGATACTGCTGTAGATATTTTATGCTACTGGATTTGAGGCTCCAAGGGAGTTTGAGATACGTAGATACGAAAGGAACTCGGGGAACATTTGCACAGAAAAAGCCCCTGAAGGGTGTTTCTCTTGAGCAAGTAGGGAACTTATGGATAATCAAGGCACTGTGCCTGGAAAGTGAGTGATGCAAAAATAAATGTTTATTTAAAAAAAGAAAAATTGTTTAGCTATCTGCTATATGATGATGAGGCATTGGCCAAATGTTCAATACAAGTTCTTACTCAACTTTGACTTGATAAGCATCCAAGTACTGACATGAAAGGCTGTTGGATGGCTACCAATCTCTGCTTGATAATAACTCTCGCAGAGCTAACCTTTGCTTATGTAAAGTCTGGAACACAGTGCTAGATAACTGTGTCAACTGAGGTATTTTGATTGACATGCACACATCAACCAACTACGTAACTTAATGACAAAGTTGGATGTTCAACTAATACAGAGGAAATTGGTGAGAAACTTTGCAACATGACTCTGGCTGGATTCAAGTGTTGTTCTGTTAGATAAGTAGGCTACTGTTAGTGCTCAACATGTGTAGCAAGTTACCAACTGAAATTAGTAAATAAAGCAGACTGCTGCACTATCATAGCACTGGAAGACTTCGTAAGTGACAATGCTAACAGCCAATGAAAATCTACTTCTCAATATCGGAAAGTGCTGTGGAGCTTACGAGGGTCTATGCACCATACGCTCAGCACAGAGTTGCTTATGTGACGTAGTGCTATTGGACAGAAGAGGCTGAGACTACTGTACAAAGGTATATGTACCAGACGTTCAGCACAGAGCTGCTTATGTGACGTAGTGCTATTGGACAGAAGAGACTGAGACTACTGTACAAAGGTATATGTACCAGACGTTCAGCACAGAGCTGCTTATATGACGTAGTGCTATTGGACAGAAGAGACTGAGAATACTATGATAAATAACAAGAACTGTTCTGTCTTGTTGTATCTGTCTCTGTCTCCCCAGTGTGTCTATAGGTATAAGCTATGTGTTGGCAGGCAGTGAGGCTTACGCTGCACTTTTCAATATTAGGTAAGTAGTATTTAATATACAGGCGCATTCCTTCCATGTTTTTTTAGTCTTCTTGAACACGCTTTCATTCTGTCCTGCATGCTAGCAAAACAAACTTTTGTTTAGGATATTTGCATCCATGAATAGTAAAACAGAAATACATGGAATTATTTTTTGTGTTAATGACACATTGGTTTACATTAACATTGCATATGGTGACAGTGCAGATTAAATATATGATCATAGTTTGCATTCATTTAAAACATTTCCACCACAACAAGAGAGGTTATTGCGTGTAATATTGCCTTTAGTTTTCTGCTTGTATAAAAAGGCTTGCTATATACAAGTAAGAAATGTATTTATTTATTTATTTAACCAGGCAATCTCACTGAGATTAAAATCTCTTTTTCAGGAGAGACCTGGCCAAGAAGTAGTTATAAAACATATACAGTACTTATACAACCAAATATACATACATACATACAATTCTTAAAAAACATAATTTGTCAACTGAACATATAACTCATTTACAGCCACAATGTCCAATAGTCTTTTGCTCCATATCCTTTACAATAAATAAAAACAGTTTAAAAGGAACAAAGTCAGTCATTTTCAAGGAGTTTTGAATAGCATTCCAAGCGGTAGCGGCAGTAACCTTTAAAAGACCTTTTTCCCAGTTTTCCCAATTGACAAATTTCTCTAAACATCATACATTTTAAAATAGCTTTGTTATGCGTTAATGTGTCACTGTTAATATTGCTCATTGATATCAATGTGCATCTGAAAAGTCTTTAGTCTCCTGTATTGCAAAAAGCTAAGATGTAAGAACAGTAGTTTTACATCTGTACAACAAGCAGGGGTTAACACTAAGGACACGTGTTGGAGGAATCTATAATGCTTGCTTCACTTGTCAAGGGGAGCTGTTTTCCCATACCCTCCTTTTAACTTTCAGTCACATTCCTGTTGACGTATCAGCAATGTTAAATGCTTATTGGAGAAAAAATTATTGAAGTAATTTCTCTTTAATCATGTTACAAACCCATGTGATGAAAGCATACTCTTTGCAGCCTCCCTAATCAAAGCATCTACTTTTGCCAAAATTAAATTTGCACTCAAAGCAGGGTATCAGCAGAAGATATATAGTTTTCTTTATTATGACTGTACTTTGTCATTATAAAGAAGATGTCAGTTATCCTGTCCAACATGTTTCAGACTCTGGATGTCCATCCCCCTCCCCAAACACACGCACACACGCACACACATCCAGCTGTCCAGCAGGTGTAATTATGTCTTTACAGTCTCTCAACTGAGGAACAGTTGTATGTGGATTAGCCCCAGTTACACCCAGGTGAAACCTAGACAGGAGTATAATGAGACCTTATTTTACTGAAATTAATTTGTTTTTGCAGCAACACTAGTGCATGTCAGCTTCCCTTAGGTGGGAGGTGCTGCTTTCAGAGCACAGTGAGTATTAATTTAAATTAAAACAAGCACCACCACAACCACACACACATCTGAGGCAGACATAATATTCTGTTATCAGATTTAATGCATTTAATTATTTATTTATCTGCTTAAGGCGATTAACCCAAGAGAACAACGTACACACCTGTGAATTAAATAACCGTGTTTGTCAGAGAAAAACTAGCCTCTGGCTAATTTACCCGCTCACTTTTCACCCTGATACCCTTCTTTGTCTTTCCATCAATTTCTGTGTTTATCTTTGTGGATCCACATGCAGCACCCTCGTAGGCCCTACAAATAAATCCAAACCATTTCACAATAACTATTTTTGTTACACATTGTTGAATGTCTGTGTCTATATTTAACCTGTTGGCCTGTGTTTTGATATTTATTATATAAATGTAGTTCTTGATGCAGGTATTGCAGGGCTAGACAGAGAATGGAAAATCTCTTTACACGTCACGTTTATTCTTCAAGCAGGTGTTTGTGTCAAACAAGCACTGATTGCTAAATTATAGGCTAGGGTTTTCTATGAGCATTTGTATGACCCCTCTACAAAACATAATGAACGGAAGGCATTTTAAGACAAAATTGAGACCAAAGATGTATAATAACCTTTTTATTTGAAATATAACTTGAAATGATGGTCCAGTGGGTGGTACTCATATCCGCATATGGATGTATTGTTTATGCTATAGCAACATGTTTTTCTGTTAAAGGTATAGTTAGTGGGTGGTATTCATATCTGCGTATGGATGTATTGTTTACTCTATAGCAACATGTTTTTCTGTTAAAGGTATAGTTAGTGGGTGGTATTCATATCTGCGTATGGATGTATTGTTTACGCTATAGCAACATGTTTTTCTGGTAAAGGTATAGTTTGTGGGTGGTATTCATATCTGCGTATGGATGTATGGTTTACTCTATAGCAACATGTGTTTCTGGTAAAGGTATAGTTAGCTATAGCAAGCTACAGTAATTGTAAGCTTCAGTAATACACTTCTCCAAAATCTCATCACATTTCACTAGCTCACTGGTCTCTGTGCGTCCTGAAAAAAACAACCTGGTACTTTTACGCAGACCTGACTCGGTAAATGGAAACATTAACAAAGCACAAACAACACCACTCACAACAACAATGCCGCTTGGCTTCTGAATGCATTTCAATGTGTGGGGGGGCGGAGCTTCTGAGGGAGGTTGGTCTGATTTGATGTTAGCAAGCGTTCACAAGATTGACTAACCATGCCTTTAGTTGAATGAAAAGGACACAGCCTCCTTAATATATAACATGCTAAAAGTATGAAAGCAATCACCCCTGCAAACAGCCTCAAACCTTATTGAGATTTCTATTACATATTTCCATCTTAAATGTATGCCGTCTCATTCTGATATGAAATGCATGATATTCTGAAATCAAATATGTTGACAAAGCCATTACGAACATATCCGTCAAATGGAACACTGCGCTTCGCACTGACAAAAGTGGTTCTAGAGCCATGCTGGTTCTACCATCATCTTGTGCATCTGTACTGCTGAAACACGACATTCTAGAGCGGTAACACAAACGATAGCTTTGTTGTTGTTCAACCCACATCCTATATGGACGGCCCCAACTCCTCCCTGTTTTGTAGCCACTGCCCTTCGCGTTCATTGGACTTGTAGCAAACGTTCCACCATCCTGAACGCAGGGTTTATTTTGATTGAGTTCAGATATCAACTATCTTTTTTTGTTTAAGGTTTCCTGACATATTGACACAGCTGCACACACTGACACGGCCACATTCTTAAACCACCGGAGCGGCATTCTACTGAAAGCCATCTTTGTTTCCCTCTCTCTCTCCCCCCCCTCACCATCTGCAAGCCTGTAATTACCTTTATCAGTTAACAGGGCTAATTTATTTTGTCACGCCCCAGTAAATACTTAACCCAAATAATAGTATTCGCACTCTAGGGGTTGGGCTGACTGCTCTATCGGCACGCCTGGGGTGCTTCATTGGCGGCTCGCTCAGGCGTCAGGGGAGATGGCGTGATGCGTTGGGGATGGATGCAGGCAGGGTTACTGAAGTGAGGAACTCTGGGCAGCCCCGTGTGGGTAAACCATCCCATCCCTTCCAACCTCCCCAGGGCAGCAATCGATACAATCACTGTGATGGTCTCTCCATTGAAGACTGCTCAGCAGGCTGTTTAGATGTATAGATTAAGTGACTTTTTATTGTCATGCGTTTGTAATCTAGTCTCTCTAAGTTATATACAGTAGGGCTGGGCGATATATCGGTATATCAGAATTTTTTCAAAAGAGATATAAAATTAGACTATCGTTTATATCGATATAGTTATATTATGCATCTATTCATGACTTTTTCTATTTGTTCGTCTCTCCCTCCATGCCTGCACTTCAGAGTGTCAAAGGGGCGGAGACACCAGAGAAAGCTCACATATGTCAATTAATGTCGTTAAAATAAGTAATTTCACATTTCCGTCAGGTTTTCTGTTTTTTTCTATATGCCTGAAGACTTAGCCCACTTTATAGAAAATATCGATATATATCGTGTATCGGTATTCAACCTAAATATATCGGGATATTATTTTTGGTCCATATCGCCCAGCCCTAATATGCAGTATGTCTCCATGTTTCTGTTCCACAGCCACATTTATGTGATCCCCGCCTTCACTTGGATTCTGACTCTTGGCATCTTATTGGCCCAGGTGGTAATCCAGCCAATCACATCGCTGCTTACCCTGCTGAAAGGAATTATGCTTATCATCACGGTAACGTTTTGCTGTTTATGTAATACCTTTACCACAGCCGTCAACACAGTGCGAATACTTAAATTCATGGCACAGCATGAAGTCTGACATTTCAGAGAATATCACCTATATGATTGGAAACCTTTTCAGCAGTTCCTTTAAAGGGGGCATGGTGACATTGGGGTTTACACTAAAATAAATCACCCTCATTGCTGTGTAGGGCTTTTGTAGAGATGTAACCTATGGAATTATATGGTTAGTTACTGTAAATGGAAACAAAACTATTTATTCTGTGACTGTCTAACAATTATTACACACCTATTAAAATTACACAACCTCGTATCCAGTAATATGAATGTTTTATGTTTTTTGCAACCTTCAGAATGGAGTTAATGAACAGGATAGTCAGCATGACATCCATACAGTACTTAGGCAAGTCGCTGTGTAAATCTTCTATCGCAATATATCTTGCTAACCTGCCCACAGGCCTACATTTTTGTCCATCTTTGCCCCTGACATCTCTCCCTGGGGTTCAGTGGGAGTCGTGCACATTTTTTAAACAGTCACAAGAGGAGGTGTGTGCCAAAGAAATGGCCACCAACCTTTCCAGTTCACTATGCTAACGAGCTTAACGATCTTTATAGCTTCATGGAGCTAATTAGAGTTGACTTGGACAGGAAACTATCGTGTTGCTGCCAGGAAGGTTCCAGAATGATGCCAGAAGTTCCCAGTTCAAAGTATTCTAAAAGAAAAGGGTCCATTTGAAATATTGCTGCATGTGGTGATTTGGACAGAGTTTAAATGTTTTAATAATTGAGACAGACAGTGATGCTCTGTCTATAATGGCTGTGTTCAACTCAACTCTATCTGCAAAGTTAGAAAAAATACAGTATACAGTACCTTGATGAATACAGTACATGTGTCATTGATGTTTTAGAGAGACCTTGCATCATTATATATATGCAGATTTCTCTGTAAATGCTTACCGATTGATATTCAGAGTGCTTAATTAAAAGTGGAGTCAGTGAATGTAAACTACTATAGCAAAATATTCATCAAATTCTGCGAATATCTACTCATGGCCAGCCTGGCTACTTGTTCTGTGTGTGTGCTGAAAAACCATGTTTCTCCATTATAGCCTTGGCTCTGTAATTGGAAATCCACACCACAACACGATTGCCGCTTTTCAACGTGATACTGTACCAGCTGGCCTCGCCTCTCCTCACTTTTGGGAGCTTTTCCACTGCGTTGTACCAGCTTGATTGAACTCTACTCGCCTCGCCTTATTTGTTTTTCCATCGGGCAAAAGTTGGGATAGTACCTGGTACCAGGTACATTTTCAAGTGCTTCGGTTCCAAGCGAGCTGAGGCGATTCCAAAGCGTACTGCAATGCAACATCAATGCAGACTTTTGATTGGATTATATCGTCACTGTGTCATGGCGCAACACATACGGCAAGCTACTGAAGCTGCCGCTACTTTTTATTTACTGTTTATTAAATGTCAACACACAAAGCCATGCCGTGATCAATTGAGGAGGTGCAGATTGTTCTAGGTTATCGACAGCATAATCAATGTTATCTAGCGAGAGCTGGACAGGGCAATTCGCGCAGTTAAGTTTGACCAAGATGTATCTGAACTGTTGGCTGCACACGGCTACCGAAGGTTTCAACAGTGTAGGGACATGTTTAAACATGTAAAATGACTTCCTATCTACAGCGTCGTCGCTATGGTGACCAGCTACAACTGAGGGAACTATCTGCAGCTGAAAACAAAGTAGGCTGAAGCGAGTAGAGTTGAGCTGATACTATGCAATAGAAAACATGTAATACCGTGTCATATCAAACAAGGTTACGCTGCCCCTAATAACTACAGACTGATGCTGGCCACTGGAAAACTTGTTCAACTTACTTTGACCTACACACTTCAGATGACAGCTACATTTTCCTGGTTGTGTTATTAGACAAGCTATTTTGAGGGACAGTATCTATATTCTTGTTATTCAGCTGACCTTGACTATATTATGTGGTTAGATGTTAGATTAAAAATTTTACTAAATATTTGAGGTTATGTCTATATTACCATAACAAATTAGGTTGCTCTCCTGAAGCCTACAAGCCAGCACTTCTTTAATAGTCCGTTTTTGTTCAGCTATACAGTACTTTGTAGTAGTTATATTTGTGGATCTATAAGTATAAGAAATATTATATTGTAAACTATGATAAACAATCTAATATTATAAACTATCTCTCTCTCTCTCTATATATATATATATATATATATATATATATATATACACACACACAAACACACACTTTCTCTCTCTCTTTTGGAACTTGAAAATATTACAAAATTATAAATGTGGCTAGTTTGTGAATAATAATTTTCATGACAAAGAATTGCAGAGCAAATATTTAGCAAGCATTTGCATGAATATGATCCTGCTTCTTGTTGTTAATGGGGTGTTTTGGCTAATTAAAACCCTGATGGCACCATTTGGAAAGTCTGAAAACTAGTTTACATTATCTATTCATATACTGTATGAAATGATTCCCTAACTCACAATACAAAATATGTTCCGTAGCAAGAAAAAATGCTTTGGCAGCCGTGTTACTTTGACTCTTCCAAAACTAAATGTATTTTTTATTTTTTGACTGAACTATTTTTGGTGCTCGAGACATTTAGTCAATATCCTTTCCCAAAAAGGTAATTCCTCCAAGGCCTTTACTACACAGCCTTCAAATATTCTCTACCAAAATGTTTTACCCCATGTTAGTCCACTTTTCATCAAGGTGTTGCTGGCAGCTGCTCACCAGAGCTGTGATGTTGTAGAACAGTAGTGGAACCAAATTGAAAAACCCCGTACTGAGACGGAGTCTTGCGAATGAAAGTACCACTGTTGGCAAGAGTTATATAATATTATACACTGCAAACACGAAACCTTTTTGTGATTATCACTTTCCAAATTGTGACAGCAAAAGGGAGCACAATATGGTAACAGAAACAATATGGCTAATTTTGGTCACTGCCAGAATACTGATTATTCTAACTAAGTGGTACCAAAGACAAGAAACCACTGATGATGAATCAATGAGTCTCTAAAAGCCTGATGGCACCATTTGGAAAGTCTGAAAACTAGTTCATTATTTATATAAATATGAAATGACTCACAAATAAACTGGAAAATGCATCTACATAAAGCTGCCTATAACGATGGCTTGATATGAAAATAAATTGTTGTACATCAGTGACATTGGCGAGTCTTATGCCCAACACACATACACAGCTTTTTTATATATGTATCTTTTTCTTTGTGGTTTGGCCTTTCATCCACACGCAAACGGCGTTATAGGCTGCGGTCACTAAAGACTGTGTTTTAGCAAAGCTCCTTCCAGGCTGAAGATAATTTCAAACTGCATGTTCAGCGTGTAGACCGGGAATACTGAGTTTGTGTCTGCCGTTGCAGTATCTCCATTGCTTTACATCAGTGTGCGCCGCTGCTGTTACAGCCTTTGTTTAAATTAGTTGTTTTACTTCACAGGCTTGAAAACAATTGCGTTTTCATAAGTACAGGCCAGAAAAGACTGTTTTTTTTTTGTTGTTTTTTTATAAAGCAGTAAAATCCCTGTTTAAAAATGTATTGTGCACGTTTGTGCTACATTAGACCAGCTTTAGTCAAGCAAATAAACAAATAGTTACAATTATTTTGAAGGAAGGAAGATTTTCATGGCCACCGTTCAACACTGTTCATGCTGTGATTTATTCGCTCTGATTTTTATTAATATAGGCCCACTCTCTGTTCTGGCCATTAGCCAGCAGGTAACTGCTAGTGACATGAAATAAATAAACATCGGTTGCTATGAGGATTTTTATCATTCTAGTCGTCAGTACTGTTTACCGTCCTGTTTTGCCTATGTTGTATTGTTGTTTTACAGTGGCATTCTTGGCAGAGGCTGTTCTCTTTATTACATTTTTTGGAGCTTGTTTGTTGGCGCTTACATTATAGATTCTTGTTTTTGAGGTAATAGTTAATTTTGCCTGGTTACTTGCCTGTTCCTTGATGGTGTGCGACAGCCTGAATTCAAGACGTCCCGTCTTTGTGTTATCCTGTAGCATTGTTGTGGCACCACAATACCGATGGACCTGTAAAGAGAGACTGAGGAGGAGAAAATCAATTTCTGCACTCTGATGTTTTATTCATTCTGTCTGTCGGTTGGTCGTCTCCCCCACCCACCCCCCTTCCCTCGCCCACTTTCCTTTAAAGCTGTATCTCTACGCATAACCCTCCTTCCCCCCACACCGCCACCACTTGACTACCTCTATCTACTTTCCATATACCACTCCTAACTTTCTATCATGGCTGCCTTCTTCAGCTCCTCCTTCTCTCTTTGTAGACTCCTCCTTCTCTGTACCCCCTTATTTTCTCTTTAAACTGTCTCCAACTTTTTTTCTTTTCTTTTTGTTTTTATACAGACTGCTATGCCTTCCCCTCTTCCATTCTTCTTTATTGGCTGTTGATAGACTTCATAGGGGAAATAATCTGAATCGTACTGGCCCTCCATGAGAACGGCCACTGTCCAGTCCTGCTTTATGTTAGCAACATTAACTAGTAGGAGCCTGTTTAGCTGTCAGAACAAGGGAAAGAGCTGAAACAGTGTGAACAGAAGAGATCCTCAAAGATGCAGTAGTATTTTTTTTTTTTTCCCGATGCCCGAAAAGGCAAGTGGAGGGATGTCAACTAGAGAAAAGAGAAGGATATTTATCAATGGGATATTTCTAGGATTACAAACCAGCTCAACATTTAGTCTTATTATTGTTAATTTAATTTTGTGTGTGTGTGGGGGGGTGGGGTGGGGGGAGGGGGTGTTGTGCCTTTAAGTGTATGCCTCAAGCCCACTACGAGATGTATCATTGTACACTATGGGGAAAGTCTTTATATGATGGATTACAGTTATGAGGATGGCCACATGATGGTTTCCTATAGCACCCTTGCTTTAGGAATGGACTAAACTATGTCTAATATATGACTATTCCCAGACCTTAGTACTCAAGGATAAGCCCTGCGATCCTATCTCAACAGCCACAATTATAAGCTGACAGGAAAGTGGTAGCGTTTGCAACAAGTTGACTACAAGGTTATTTCCAATGTATCATTTTTTACAACCCTCATAAAGGTTCAATCTATAGCCCTAATTCTGGGAAGGTCAGTGCTGAGAGCATGTTTTATTCAGTAAGAGGTGTGTGTGTGTGTGTGTGTGTGTGTGATACTGAGTGGACTTCATTCATGTGCATACATTTGCAGTCCAGAGTCCGTACATGCCCATAAATCATAAATCATATACTATTTACTTATTTACTGCAGTTGATGAAGGACATGGGTTCTTGGCAGTTGTATTGGGGTTACATTGATAAAAAGCAATCAAATATCTACAATAGATTAAAAATGATTTTGTTAGTCTTCATTCTTCAGAGCAATATAGAAATGCCCAAAAAAATCTCATCATATTTAGCCTCCCATCCAGACTAACGCTCCTAGAACTGTGTTTCCCGATCTTTCCACGAATGGGCCTACATTACAAAATGTCGTACATCCCATGTAAATCTATCACAATGTATTTTATATGGCATCTCCTTGTTTCAGTTGCCCACCAAGCACCGTAGTGAAGATGGATGTGTGTTGGTGTTGCAAGGAGAAAAGCTATCCGCATAAAGGCATCAGATCAATGGCTTTATCTGCTCTCGGAGCTGGGGCCGCCAGCCAGGCCCTTTTATGGTTCCCTTGAGGCTCTCCTGTCCTTGAAGAACAACACAGGAATCAGACGGATTGATTTTTGATTGCTTTGATGGTAGGCTCCCTAAGAATGAATGTGTGAACGCAGTGTTGCCATCTGAAAAGGGACACTCCGACATTACATCCCACTGTGTGTATACTGTATAGCGCTCCACAAAACACAGAGGTTTCCCCCCCAATTTGCTGCAGTTGACTTTGCATTGTTCGCCAGATTCAAGATAAAAAAAAACAAAACGTAATTGTCTATCACAGTGATAGACAGTGTCCGCAGGTTAAGGCTCACAGCAGAAACGTACACACATGAAAGATGCAGATTTGAATTACATTAAAACACAATGAGTCCATATATAAATTAATAAAAGTGTGCAAATCTGCAATAAAATGTGTAGTCTATTTGGTCTAGTTTAAAATGCAGTAGATATTGCAGTGGGAATTAATACATTTTTGTAGGCTCTCTTTTTGGCCAAAGGTGCTCTGAAGTAGCCTGGCTCTGCACAGCTATTGCTGTGCTCAATTACTTTCGTGTAGTCTAGAAACCCTGTGCACATTAGTGTTTTATTTTCACAGCCACACTGCTGGCGGACCAATCAGGGTGGGTTAGTGAGATGTCAAGCATGTTTGGAAATAGTGGTAGAGCTAGATGAGGCGATCAAAACAGTTGAAGCAACGGTGATTGGTGTTAACACTGTCCAATCGTTTCAAAATAAACCAGAGGTCTACTCCCAGTAGGCGGAAACGACACTTGGAACGTGGCCAGATCTGATGATGCCTTATGGGAGAGGCAAAGTGTTTGAAAACTGTGTGGGCGGGGTTGGGAAGTGAGCTGTGGGTGAACGAGGCCAGAGGCACACATGCTCTGGTGTGCCACAGTCACGCGCTGGGTTTCCAGGTGAGGGTGGGGTTGGTCACGTCTTCGTGTTTGAAACCAAAACAATGTTGTTTCTCGAACGTCCTCACAGTAATCTCAGATTGCCCCATTACACACACACACGCACACACACCGGGGGTACGAAGTGATCTGGAGATGTATGGAATCGGGGAGGTGAAGATTGAGAGATTCAGACCTCAAACGGGGCTTTGAGGGGCCTTTGGCTCTGTTTTCCAGTCAGTATGAGAAAGGGGGGGGGGAGCATCCATTTATTGTGCAGAAGAAGTGATTTTTCATTTCATGGCTAAAATATTAATGTTTCCATCTTGGGTATACTTAAGGAAACGGCCATTTCTAGGCAAGGAGAGGCAGAGAGGCTTATGGTTGCGTGGTTTGCGTTGCAAAGAGAGAATTCACAAGGGACAGAGAGGGAGTTCAGCCATACACATATGGTAACCTATTGAACTCATAATCTCGCATAATAAAAATGCATTATAATGCAAGAACTGGAATGTTAATATAAAATGCGTGCAGCCTATAAGCAGAGGCCATTCAGCAAACTAGGCATTACATACATAGTACAAATACTCTAAACGGGCTGAATTGGTGCGAGTAGCACTTGAAAACAGTGATATTTTTCAAATTGACTACACAAAGCATAAATGGCGCAGCAAATATTGTCACTGTGACAGTGGTTGACATCTCTTCAACCGTGGTCAAATAAATCAATATTAGCTGTTTATATTTATGCTGTATTCATTTCATATAGTCGAAGGTCTGTAGTGCCGACTTGGTAGGTCCCACTTCAGAGGAAATGTATTCTGTTTCGTCGTTCTGAAAAACGTGGACACCTGTAGCAAGGTTTTTATTTATTTTGTTTGTTCATGTAATATGTCCTTGAGTGTTTTGAAAGGCGTCCTAAATAACATTTATCATTATTATTTACAAATCTAGGCCTGTCGTTCAAATAGTAATGTGTGCAGCCTTCTATTGTCGGAATTAAAAGTAAAGTCAGTGACTTGTTGTCAAATTCAGTGAATATCTGCTCACGGCCCACTACAGTAGCTTCCCATTCTGTGTGCATGCAGAATCTATCTATCATCTAGTATCTCTACACAGCCAAGGCTCTATAAATAAGAAAACATGTGGTGCACACCGCACTCTGTGCCAGCCTTGGCAACGTGTTTACAATGTGTGGGGCTGAGCGTCTGAGGAAGTTCAAATATCAACCAGCTTTTCCCAGAATGACTGACTATAACTTTATTACATCAACATAATGCAGTGTTGGGACAGGTGAATAAATTATCTGTAAAATAACCAGTGGCGTCAATTGTCACATTGCATTTCTGTCCACTGTCTGTCTAACAGAAAATCCAAAGCATTTAGGTCAACATTGAACACAGTTGAAGTATTTTCCAGTGGCCAGCAACATGGCACACTCTGACGCACTTTGATTGCCAACTACTGACCTGGAAATATACCCATAAAAAAGTAAATATACACAGCAAGACGCAAACGGTGTTCATCATGACCGATAACCAGGATATATTAGTGGTTAGGCAGATTGCAGTTCATTCGTTTGATTTCTGGCGTGCCTAGTTACAATTAAGCTCACATTAATGACCTAGAGTATTGTTTCCAACTGTCAAATCAGATTACTCTTACTGTACCATAAAACCATGAAAATTAATTTACAATAAACCAGAGAGATGTGCTGTGCATGTCTGTAAATAAATCCCTGACACCAACAATGTATAAAATATCAAACCGTTAAAACGGATATATTGTAAATTGAAGAAAAAAAGTATCTTCCATTGTACAGTTTGCTCTCCTTGTTAGAGCCCTAAAATAAACAGCTTCCCTCTGGGAGATGTGTCTCCCAGAGGTTGCTACTTACAGTAAAAACATGTACAGTTCTGTACTGGCTGTCCAGTGCAGACAGGTGCTGATTATACTTTGGTGTGTGCTCTCAGTATAGTTGGCACAAAATGAGACACTGTTCTTTATATAGTTTTGTTTTCTTCATTTTTTTACATTTGTTGGCATTCGATAATAAACCACAGTGAATAGGGTGATTTATAAATGAAATCATTGACAGCAACCTAACAGGCAAGATACAACTAAGTAGAGCAATAGCGCGATGCATTCCTTCATTATTTTTTATGTTTGTTTCCTGTGCTCCGATGTTGACTGACATGTTGTCTACATTTTTGATGCAATGCCCTGGCTGGTCTCACACGCTATAATGGTATGTTCTTGGTGTTACATTTGTCATACTGCGCCGCCTTACAAACCTCATTAGGACAGCGTTTACAGCTTTCTGTTAGCAGCCTGACATCACGGCGTTCTATCACACACTGTTCCACAACAAAGATTTTTAGAATCATGATATTACAAGTTTTAAAAATAAATCCTTGTAAATGACATTGCTACTGTATCTCTTTTAGAAAAATGTACATAGTCATACTGTAGAAATATTTTGACCCATGACGCCAACAATATGAAAACGTTTTAATATTTATTCAAAACTAAGGACACCGTTCCCCTCAGTTTAAAAAGTTCCTTGACAGTTTGCTGCATGTGCTTTTGGAAACAATAAATTAACTTTGTTTCAAATAAATCTTCACACAAATTGTGGTCCACAGCCAAATGTTAAAACAAACAAATGGTACAAATTTGACCTATCCCTCTTGAGCCTAAATTTATGAGCAAAGATGGTGAAACCTTGACGATAACACAGCACATGAAATTGATTTATTCTACCGGGTAGATTTAAACACGTTTGGTTCACAGGGGGGCCTTGGAGCGGCAGGCAGAAGGATTGCTCTGCCCTTGGGGCAGCTTAGCTAATTGGGATTGATTTGGGAGAAACGAGGATCGATGGTAGCATTTTTAATAAAAGGCTAGATTCATAATTTAACGCCCATCTGCTATTTGCCCTCCCTCTTTCATGGACCAACAGCAGAATTCAGCCATAGATTTTCAGATCCATTTCAGTTTAATAATAATTCATATTTATCTTTGCATCAGACATCCCATGCTGGTACCTGTATGCACTTTGTGGGTTCCCTGTCAATTTTCTCTGACTGTTGTTGTAAGACTATAACTATACTTTGTGTGTATGTACTGTATGTGTTTTATATGTACACTTACATCTCTGTACCATTGACAGAGATGTAAGTGCGTGTGACTATAGGCTAATTTGAGTATACTTTTCTGTACAGTCAAAACTATAGCAGCCCATTTGCTCCCCCTTGAAATCAGAATGTTAGTGGACACCCTGTTTGCCACTGACATTAAGCTTGACCTTGATTAACCTTGTGTTTTCCACTCGTTAATTTGCTGTCAACTGTAACTCCAAAGCCCCCTCTCATTCTGTACATACATTTTGAGATAGACAATAATAGCGATGACTGTGAAAATGTGGTTATTTCTTTTAGAAATGTACCATGCCACCTACAGTAACTTAAAACCATGGCAACCATCACAAATGTGTGTACAGCAGTGTATACCTACATATACTGTATATCTCTTAATATTGAGCGTTTGGCTTCTCGACTTGGTCTTCCCAAAGTGACTTGACTGACAGCTTTGATAGCTCGCGCACTGTGATGAAAAGCTTAGCTGCAGCGCGTTACGGTATTGCATCAAAAAGGCCAACCGCTCCGTGGATCTGTGTTCAAAACTGCATTCGGTCAAACTATTCTTCATTTGTGATGTGAGGAAACACAATGCTAGCCCTGTTAGAACAAACTGTTGAATATGGTTTGCTTTGCTTTACATATCAGTCTGGGAACTCATTTCATAGGGCCCGATGACAGCAAGACAATTTGCTAGAAACGCGTCGCTAGCAAAACCATTGTTTCATATGGTACAGCGCGACTGGCATGCACGCTTTTATGGCGCGGCGCTTTTTTCTTCTCTCTTTTTAGCCGCGCATAAAAGTTAAAATACACTCAACTTTTCAGCGCAAGGCGCGTAGTCGCGCTGTCGTGTTTGTCGATGTGATTGTTGGCCCATACAGCCGTTCTCTTTGGCGCAGGCAATGCATCTCTGGGTACATCTCTGGGTTTATCGACGTGCTTTCGACGCCTTTTAGTGACGCGTCTCAATGTGATTGGCGCCTTATGAAACCCCGATCACACAGGACGCGCTTTTCTGCTGCCAAAACGTTTTCTAAAGTTACAAGCATAAAATAAATATTTAGATCCAGCGAATCTATTAGTTAAACTAATATTTGGTTAGTCAAACAGTTTTAGATGTTGTAAAAAGTATTTATGAAACGTCGCTAAATATACACTTACTGGCATCAAGCGACAGCCTCTACTCGTGAATGTGGTATCCTAGTAACAGTAAACATGCCCGCATCTCAGATCCTTCGATTGGATAACAGGAAAAACGCAGATGACGTCAGGTGCTCACCCTGTGCACCACAGGTAGTGCTAGACATCTTTGTAGTCCTAACTTAACATTCAGCAGCATAGAATGCAACAAATGCTGAAAATGAGATTTATTTATTATTAAAACAATACTATTTGTATGAAATAATCAATAAAAAAACAATATATGAAAATCATGAAACAATAGGCTATGCTATTTGCCTATTGTTTATTATTCTTATGTTTTAACTATTGCAGAATTACATTTAACAAAAAAATAGACAAAATATCTAGAGAATCAATTCCGTGACTAAATATTGTTGTTATGCTAAATTCATTATTTCTACATGGCTTTTGATACATCAAAATATTAATATGAATAATATGAAGTTAGTTCCGACCAAATGATCTGATTGGAGAGGCATTCCATGAGTGCAAAAATCTGTCTTAACACCCTGGGACTGTTAACTATACATGTATCACTACATTTTACCAGTGTTCTTCTAATAACTGTTACTAATTAAAATAACAGCAAACTTCTGATATGCTATTAACGTGACTCAACAGATTTGACTTCACTGGCTGCGTGATAAATGGAAACTGGCAAATGTAGATGACTACATGATACAAGCATAGATGTATTGGATACAAATTTGCTGACCTGCGGTAACGTTAAAACATGTAACAAGCTAGCGTGTTTATGTTTTTCTTGGGATTATCTTCGGCACTTGGCCTGCAGCCTCGACCGAATCACAGCCATGCGAATATTCAGGCTTACGCACTCCCTCATGTGTTATTGCTTAAATAAGTAGGGTGCATTAATATGAATTCTTTCAGAAGTGCTTCTACTTACATTTTCTGCCTTAGCTTTTGTTTACATTCATTTTAACCAATGTTCTTATGGTGCTTTCCTCTACTCACCATGGTTGTATATACATATGATCTCCTCCCAGTATTGCCATCCAAATTAATTGCTGGCCTGCGTCTACTGGTTACCTCAAATGTTATGATAGCAGGCTGCAGCGTAACGCTTTACACCAAAGACACCCGCTAAATGAATTATGGAGCTGAGCGACTGTGCTCAAATGAAATTGTTACACCTTGATAAGAGCTGTATTAAGCCATTGTGAAATCGGCCTTAATGGGCTCCTGCCATTGTTTCAGCTTGGCACTATGTGGATGAACACATTTACACATTTGTACACAGACACACACACACAAATCGTATTTCCTGTGTGCTGTAGATTATTCACGGAGAATCGACTGCAATTTCACGGCTTTCTGGAAATAATTAGCCCGCCGTTTATTCAGACTATGTAATTGGTTAAGAGTCAAGACCCTCACCCCTAATACAGTTGTCATTGAACCTTTAATGTCGCTTGTTCCCATGACAGCTAGGGGATATTGCAGCCAGGCTTTATTAGGGGACAATAACTGGCTGTGCTTTGTGTGTGTTAACATAAACGGTCTAAAAAGTCTTTCCCTTATTTTGTTTTTGTTAATTTTAAAGATTATCCTGACCTAGGGTAAGTCAACTAAGGGCAGTAAATATACATGCTATACTATGTATCTATAAATATTCCATCCATTTGTAATAGTAAAGTTAGCCCGTACTAGCAAAGATAAACCTGGTTCAGATTATTATTCCCAGTTCATTGTTGCACTTCTGGTGGACTAGATGCATAGTTGGCTTATGCTATCTAAATCACATAAGCTTCTTAATTGCCTAAACTAGGCACTGAAGAGTAACATGGGATGTGCCTGAAAAATTAGGAGCTAAGAAGTTTGGGAGTTGAGAAATCACTTCCTTATTTAATTTCCTCAATCAAAACTTGCTGTTTTCTGTTTAGTAGATAAAACATACACAAACACGGGTACAAGCGGCCGAAATGGGTTTTCTCAGAAGGCTGGCTGGCGTCTCCCTTAGATATAGGGTGAGAAGCTCAGCTATCCGTGAGGAACTCGGAGTAGAGCCGCTGCTCCTT
>JAODUK010032350.1:0-46755 GCA_027564635.1 Typhlichthys eigenmanni
TTGGAGCACTTATGTACACATTGAAACATTACTGTAAGTGCTTGTTATTAAGATAGTTGAACAGTGTTGAATGATGGCCATAACTTGAAGATCAAGACTTCTAGCTCCTGAGCGACATCTAGTGGACACATTAGTGACATTAATTCAGCACGTGAAATTAGGGCATTTGATGACATATTAAACAGTAAATTCAGACAACTATAGAAAAGACACGAGAAGAAATCATTTTCCAATTTTTATTACAATTATCTGTACATACAACAGTCCTACTTCAGCTCTTTCACAGCCAGACCTGTCGAAGAAAGAAAACTGTTAGAAAATAGCTTGAGCCTGTACTGACAAGACATCCATGCTAAATCATGTCACAAGTCATATTCATTGCATTATTGTCCATTGACTGGCAGAACTGTAATTCATGTATTGTTAAGCAACTGGTCCATCGTTGTTGCAAATGCACTGCAGCCACTGTGTTCCAACAACTTGTACAATATGATAATTTGTAACAATTTACAAGTAATTTGTATAGACTAAACACTGGGTGAAAAGCATCTGCACCAGTAGCAAAACAACCAAAGTGTCATATTGCATCCCAAATAAATGTGCACTCTACATCTTTGGCTTTGCTGCTGCAGAATTTACAAGCATGCTTTGGAGTTTGTAATCCATACCATTTTGTGAATATTAAAATAAAGCATGATTCATAGTCCTTGGCGGTCACTAAGGTGCAATTAAATATTTTATAAAAATAATGGCATATTCTGTTCATACCAGGAACTTAAAATATCATAGCAACTATAGTTCAAGCTGTTGGCTCAAAATACATCAAGCAGTTTAAACTCTACCCTGTCAATCTTTATAAGCAATGCCAAATCATGTGAATGTACCAATTGACTAACTACATTTACAAACAAATTAGACTCAAGTATAACAGGATTCTGAGGCAATTTTATAAAGATGCAAATGAGACTAACGTTTATTGTACATCACACCTGTTTTAGTGACCAGGGCTGCATTCATCTCACATGAATGCACCAGGACAAAAACAACTCTCAAGTGAGGCTCTACAGCAAAATGTTTACCATTTTCACAAGTCAACTTATAGCCAACAAGTAGTTGTATAATTTGCTGAATGGTAAAGAAAATACAAATTATACATGTCATGGGGGAATTGTAACACATACAACCTACCACACATGCCTAAAAGCTAAGCCTGAGCACTCCTTGTGCAGGATTTTCCATTTTCATTTTGTTTATCAGTTTGACGTCTACTTTGTCACAACATGACTGGGGCTGTAGGGCTGCAACTTCTACAGAAGACTCTGTGGACTAGCTTACAATCAACTTGAATGAATATAAAAGCAAGCCGGGACTGAAACAGTTGCATGATCGCTCATACATACATACTTCATCTTCGTTTGGAAATTAACCAGTTCTACCATTGCCAAATAACTGCCTGGCAGTGCAGAAGCTGCAGTTTAAAACCTCACATATGCTGACATTTTCTGGATGCTCCTATACCTTCCAGCTGCCACAAAACCACTAGCAGCCCATGCGCAGTGTGCTCCATTTAATTCTAAAACGGAGTATTCCTCAGTAAACTCAAGAAGCAAGCGAATAGCACACCCTCTCCCATAGCAGTGACCTTAGCATACACCCCCTCAAAGTAGGCTGCATCCTATGGCTAGGATGCCAGTCAATCCCACCTCAACCAGTGCCTAGTTATTTCTGAGAATATGAGAAAGCACTGAAATGAGTGGCCATGTACTTACCAGGGGGTAAGGACTGTTTGAGCTTCTCTGCCTTCTCCTTGTCTGTGATGACCAGGGTGTACAGGTACCTGCTGCAGCGCACCTTGAATTTGACATTGTCCTTGTTCTTCTTTATCTTCACGGCTGGGGGGGAAATATACAGCCAGTTGCACATAATTAGTCTATTATTACAACAGTAATAGCACACCCCAGGACATGTTTGAAGAATGCAATTTATAGCTGTTAAAAATGTGCATTAAAGTCAACAAAAAGTCAATAGGTAGTATTAGGAATTACTTTTAATGTATAAATACAGGACAAACTTACATTTGGCATCCTTCCTCCTGGCTGTAAGAAGGAAATCCTTGATTTCTTCAATTTTTCGTGGCTGTTGAGCAAGACAAAATGTACAACGTCGACTTGGAATTAACTATTGACTTTCTACATAGCAATTGACCAATCCCTTTCAGAGCAAGTTTGTTAGTGGACCGGTGGAACTGATAATTCATTTTCAAATAGAAACTCAGTACTTGGCCCATCCTTAATCTAGCAAGCTTGTAAATGCATCAATGGCACCTCAGCCTTGGATGTTTGGACAACTTGCATCAACCAAAAGCTTTTAACATCTCCTTGCTAGCTAAAACATCCATTATCTTCCTAAGAAACGATTAAAACATTGACAACGCTCAAGCCAAGAGCATTTGTTGGCGATCTGTATACAGACGTCATTCATATAGGCTAAATTGATTAAATAGCATATGAAATATAAGATCCCTTCATCCAGAGTATTAGCAGTTCAGTACACATTAGTACCACTACCAGTAGCAGGCTAATGCTAGTTAGCATTAGCGAGCCTCATTAGATAGTTGTCAAATAAACGCACAGAAAACATTCTAGTCCTCAGATCATTGTGTTTTTATGCAAACACGTAATTGGATTCATATAGAATACGTTTATAAAACATTTAATGTGAAAGAAATTCCTCACCATGATGCCTTGTCAGCGGACTGAAACCTGGAGAATGGTAGGGAAAGATGGAGTCAGAATATGACAAACAGCAACTGTATGTAACACAGTATACCGTAAATAAGTGTTTAATCATCTATTAATATACACACAGTAGGATATCTCGGACACATCGGGGAATATGTATAATTGCTAGAGAAGATGTTTGATGATTGAAATAGTAATTGCGTTTATGTGTGTAAACTCACAGTCTGCAAGAGAGGGGATGAAAAGGGGTGGAACTTCCGTTTAACAAATGTTTTATACTAGCTACGGCAAGACAGAAAGGTAAAAATAACTGAACTGTAGCCTGAACCTGAAACGTTTATCTGGGGCTTCGTTCGTGCCCCAGCCTCCATAAGAAAACATTACGTGGATGTTTAGGGGTCTTTCTATCCTTGTACATTTTTCTGTGTGTATAATTTAATAGTAACTGTTAGAAAACCGATTAAATTAATATATGGCTACTTGTGAGTTGTGACCATCGTTGACTATATGTACAACATTGATGGGCCATAATAAGCAACACGATATTAATAACTGCGGCGTGTGTTTACCGTTTAAACTGAAAGCAGTATAAAAAACAACTGAGCTCTCGCTTTATATGTTGGCATTGTAGATAAACCACAGACAGAAATGTGTCCTAAGATCCAAACTATAGGGTATGTGATATTGTGTTGTTTATTCAATTCCCCAGGTAACCACAGATAGGCATATTGAATGCATATCTAATTGTATTGAATTAAACACACAGGTAACAAGGGTGGACTCTAATTAAAACACATCTCACCTAACACAACTATGAATTCAACTTCTGTCTTCTGTCTTCTGTCCTAGATATAGGCTATTCCAAATGTTCCTAAGATATTGAGCTTCATTGAAGACATTTGCATTCATTATTTTCAAATTTGTACTTGTTTTACATTTCCTTATAATCAGAATGCAGTTAATGGGCCAGTGTAGTGGTCAAGTTGGTCCTGCTTGGTGATGAGTGTCATATTAATTCCTGCCTTTTGAGTGCTGTGTTTTCAATGCTTTGTAATTTGTCTCTAACTCTAAACTTTAAACATTACAGCATTCGCTGGGGTTCTTTGATGGCTGGAGTTTGAGTGACACCTTGGTGAGTTTCCATGGGGATCTACTCTCTGACTTGGCATTAATGCATGAAGACAGGTAACACCAGGCCAGTCGTTTTTAATTAACCTGCTGTCTGTCACAGATCAGCTCCCCTTGATACTCAATCAGTGTTTGTACTACTGGACATGTTTTATCTAAGCTTTACATTTTGAGTAACCCTTTGTCAATCGAGGTGGTGAAAGTGTCAGTGCAAAAATATACACAATATTTATTTAACAATGATTGCGTAGCATATGTAATAATAAAGGCATTGTTTTCGTTCATATTGACAGCCATAAACAGTTTGTTTTCACAACACTGGGACTAAAAGCAATAGTTATCTCAGCATGGCATGGTACGTCTTACTGCTGAAATGTTTTATTTCCCCCCATATTGACATGCATTGTTTGTCCTCGGCTGACTTCTTTCTCGTGTATGAGGGAGAGAGGTTGCTATTGCTTCATTTAGAATATATGCCTCCTGCTGATGCACACTTCTGCTCACAGAGGTACAAGCACACAGTAAATGGCAATATAGGCAATTAAGCTTGTGCAAAGAAACATCTGCACATTTTCTGTTGTAATCATATTGTATCTGGAAAGTAATACATTTCCTTTCAAAACAGTCCAAGGACTGGCTATAATGTTAATATATATTTGAATGTATTTATTTGCTTACTAATTAACTAACTAATATGTGTATTGTAGAGGGATTTCTTCATTAGGACCAATAGCTATATTCATGTGTACAATGCAGTGAAAATCGTTTCATGGGGGTCTTTATCCAAACTCACAGTTCTGTTATACTGACAGCAGAGGGCAGTAAGTAATCATTGATAAACATTTGCAACAACCTTTTTTATGCCTGCCGACATTAAGAGGCGCTCTTCACCTTTTTTCAAAAAAATTAAAGCTTGGCTATTGTACTTCTTAATGTCTTCCCACCAATATAAACAAAAGTCCCAGGTGTGCTGTAAGCAGTTTTATCAATGCAAGTTATATTATTCACCCTGTGGCTCATAATTTAATTGTATCATATTAAGGGTATCTTCACTCATGCACGTTTTCTTGGATAATAGTGATAATTAAACTTGGTCAAAAACACCCAATGGACCACAGCTATCAAAATATCTCATTGTTCCTGTTTGTGCTTCAAGATTTACCTTAGGCCTACAGCATCCGCAGAAATATCGATTTTCTTTCTTACTGGATTGAAATTTGCATTTATAAATAACATTTTTGTTACAACAAAAAGCAGTTATTGGAACCTCCCCAGAGAAACTGTGCTATTTATTTAGCTGAGAGTGTTTTCCAATTAATTCTAGCAACAGCGAAAGCTGGATTAAATGTGGTTTGTTACCAACCCTTAGTATTAAATATTCATATTAAAAACCTGGGTTATCAAAAGAAATAGCTCGGATATGGGAAAACGTTTCTCCCTGGGAGGTTCTGTTTAACTGTAATAGATGCATAAGTGCGAATGATAGAGTTCCCGGTGCTGTATAAAGACACGATAGGTAATGATACATATCATTTTCCCTGCAGACCTACATGTGCAACAGCAGAAGTAGCTCTGCCTGCGAGCTAATGAGTAATGTTAAAGCATGGCGCTGCCATTAATCACAATATTGTAGATGGCTAAAAAAGAAAACGAATATGTGAACTATACTTCAGGTCCCATTAGCATTCATTTCCCATAGATTCTGTCTAAAATTCTGCATTATAATAATAATAACCAATTCTCTCTCTCTCTCTCTCTCCCTATCTCTCTCTCTCTTTCTTTCACTCCTCACACTCGCACGCACACACACACACGCGCACACACAGAGTTAATAAACTCAAAGTAACTGCAGCTAAAAAGTTGTGGTTTGATGCTGGTTTCACCTCTTGATGATAATTTGTAGATGAAATAAGATATGAAGACATATAATTAGGTAATAGAAAATGTGGCTTTGCTTGGAGATGCTGTGCTACTTCACACACTACCACTGCGTTCATAATCTCACTGATCATGGATTGGACTGATTGGTCAAGTATTGATCCTCTTCTGCCCGCCTTATCAGAGGCAAACTTCAAGTGCACCTGCAGATGAGCAGGAGATTATTAGAGAGCCTGGATGTTTACCCTGACAGAATCTCAATATTCAACATGCTCCGCTTGTCTTGTCAGAGCATCTGTTGATAAACTGTTGCATGAAAATACCAAAGTCCATGTTTGGCACCATTGCATTTCAACTTGTTTTGACCCATGGCACCCAATTAAATAACATCAAAATACACACACACAAACCACCACTGAAAAGTAGGCTACTCTATGCACATGTTATTAAAGATCAAATGAGATAAGATATTTCCACATTTTAATATTTGAATATTCTTGTGGCTTTTTGTGGCGTCGTGACCCCCCAACCGTGTCAAGAACCACAGGCTCAAACCACAACAGACATCATTACTGAATTCCTCAGCTATACTGCTGTATCATTATCTTCAATCTGGTCTCAATACTTGTGCGCCAGATGTTCTTCTGTACGTATATTTCTGTCATTGCCTGAAAGATGTGGGGTTTGGACCAGCACCAGCCTATCTTCAATTTGTCATGTGCACAGCATTGCTTTGTTCTGACAGGCGGTCATATTGATAAAGAAGAGCCAGACAGATGAAGCAGCTACATGGCTCTTCTTCAACCTCTAATTTATCCTTGTATGGCCACTATCTGTCTCAGCCCTGTGGGTTAAATTGCCAGTTGATGGCTGACCATGGCATTAACTGCATTCCAGCTAATCTATCCTTTGCTGAAACATTTTCTTAATGAAGTTTCAGGTTTAGGTTCACTGATACTGGAGTGAATCACACTCAAACATTACGGTTTTCACACATGCACGCGTGCACACATGTACACATGTACGCGCAGACCTGGAAGCTTTCTCATTGTTTGCCATGCCCATAAATAGATTGCCCTTGCCTCAGTCACTCAGACATCAGGCCTATGTTAGCTAGCTAACCAACCATTGCTGGTTTCTCCTTTGTAGGTCCACAGGTGAAACTATAGTATAACAATTGTTGTCCATATAGGGTAGGGTGACTAATTTGTCTGCTTTTCACTCAGCAAGATCTGAAGCATTGTTACTCTTATGTTTTTTAAACGCTCTACAAGTTCATCTTTTTTGCTCTTGTAGACTCTCCTTTCAAGTGTATATAATTTTTTTTCTTAATCTAAACTGTAATTTAACTGTCTTAAAATAAACACTAAAATAATAAAATTCTGCAACAAGAAGTATAACTTCTATTAGAGATGGTGACCAGTTAGACATTATAGGTTTGTTGTTTAGATAAAATAGTAGTCAATGGTGGATGAAAATCTTAAACCAGTACGCATCCACTAACAAGGGATTATTTTTGAAGTCAGCATAATGAGGAAGTATATTTGTAACCTGACGTGCCAGATATATGTCTGTTAGATACATCCACCTGGAGTTGTCCATTGAAACTGTTTTTAAAAGGCAGGAGCTTTCAAAAAATCCTTGTCAGATGATTGGACAACCTGTGAACCAGTAGAGCTTGTTATCCACACTGCAGTAGAAAAGTTGGGAGAAGAGTAAAATCATATTCTCCATTGAGAAAGGCCTTTTCTGTAATTTAACTAATATTGCATCATGTACTATGTTAACCTCTGACATTGTCATTTTCGAGTTGTTTTCAAGTCGCCTTCGTCACACCGAACCTACGCCCATAGCTAACAGCACAACGCTGATTGGCAAACCGATTGTTAACCAGCCTGAAACACAACTATTTACAAGCTCTCCAGACTGTCTTATGGTGAAGTCAAACTGAAGCAATCTGATCAACCAAAAGTGTGACGCGTGACTGCATTAGGAATAGCATGCCATCAGCGTGTGGATAATGGCACGTACAATTAGATTTTTGTTGTGACTAATAGTGTATCCCGAGAAACATGGCTTTCAGCATATGGTAAAGTGGAGAATTAAACATGGTACTCATCTCTTCTCATTTACATTATGATGCCCTCATCATATCTATCGTTACTTCTTTAAATAGCATGTACCTTGTGGGCGCTCTTTGTCAGTTGTCTTAATTGTTGAACTGCACCAAAGGGTATTAGCAATAATTCTATGAGCAGTTGAGGCTATCAAAATGTTTTACTTTCTTTCTTTAGTACTCCGATGGCCACAGGCTTGTTTGAAAAGCTGATGCCTGAACATCTATTCAGAAATGCCAAAAACACTTTGCCAGCTCTCACCATCCTGAGCGCGGGGAATTGCAGTGTGTTGGTTTATGGAGGTGTATTGAAATTTCTCTCTCCTCACTTAGTCCCCACGCGTCACTGAATATTTATCCAATCTCTCCACCATCACTCTGTTACAGAGAGATGAGGTATTTATGATCTTCCAAACAAAAGGGGCCTATATTTACCATTTCTCCTGCTCTGACTACAGCCACAGACTTAAAATGAAGGAGTGTAAAGACATTCACTCTGTAAAAACACCTCCGTTTCAACTTTCCCTTCTCAATTGGCCGTTTATCTCAGTCGGATTAGAACATTTTCTGTTGTTGTCGTCAGGGGCAACATTAAAAACATATTTTGAACAGATAATCACAGATATGTGGCATTTGTAATATCTTGACACGCCAAGGTGATGTCTCGTAACATGACGAAAAATAATTCTCTCCTGGCTGCTCCGTTCTTGACCTCTATCCACAGAGCTATTTTCTCCATGGCAACACAGATGAGGCTACCCCTGTACAGCCACGCGTGTTAATAGCGCCAAGTGAGCATAATAGAGGGCAATACCTTTTGATTTCAGCCTTGAAATTTGCAATTAGTAGGCGAAGAACAGCGTGTCTCTCCCATTCAGACTCCTACAAACGCAAAACACAAGGGAGCGGTCAAATCTGTGAATTCGTACTCAATAAAATTCCAAGTCATGGGCTCCGAGATACCTACAATTGTCCTACAAAAGTTCTTTGTACCAGCGACATGCCATTGCATGCACATCATGGACGGTGCTAACCAAAGGTTTCATAACCCTACATTTGTCTTGTGAAACCTTTAGTTAGCATATCTGGGGCTCTCCGGGGTTCATTAGCAGCAGAAATAACTACGGAGACAGAATGAGTATGCTCGATCAAACGAAACATAAATAGTGTGCATCTAAATGCAACGAAAGAGGTCAACATCCTCTCCACCTCCTGTAGGCACTGCCATGCAGACAAATGCTCTATGTGGCCATATTTAAATGGCAGCCTGAGGCCAACTCTTGCATTACAATTGTGTTATTTGCCATTCATTCTTGTCGGTGGAGCACGCTGCAGAGCCACTGTGACAGGTGCACGTCTCCCAAATGAATTATCAAACACCCGGTGGGGTGGGGGTTAAAAAACTACAGCCGCCAGGACCTTTAGCCCTCAAAGTGTGCCATGCCGTACTCCATACAGATTAACCTCATTCCCTCCAGTCAGTGCCCATGATGGAGAACCCTTCAAATTACAAAGGAAAGGCCATCGTCTTTGGGACCTGTCATAATTTGGACCCAGTGGGGCATAATAATGGCAGAAGACACATTTCTGTTTGTCAATACTTTCATGCAGTACCAAAAACATTTTCTCTCATAAAATAAAACATTCTTAATAATAACTATATCTTCAAAATTATAGATTTTTACTTAGAAAGAGTCTTTTGCTCTTACAACACCATAAAGGATCTCAGCCCCAAGGTCCACACATACAACCCACAGCATCCCAACAAGCTACACGTGTTTCCTTCACTGCAGATGATCTATGGGTCAAGATCATGATCCTTTAATAATTTCCCCACACAGTATCATATCTTTCTGAATCAATGTTCTACTCGGTTTTCTGATTGACTGTTAGGCTAAATTAATTAATTAATTGGCACTTGACACCACCTAAAACTTTGCTAAAATGTTCAAATTACCCATACATTTGTCTGAAAATAACCTTTGGTTTCTTATTGCTCTTTATTTTTGCCTTGGCTTTATCTAGAAAGATTTGCCGTCTGTCAGATTAATTATTCTGAGTGATTATGATAAGTGATATTGTAGTATTTGTTTGAATGTATTCAATGTAGATAACAGCTGCTACTGCACCTATTACACTAATGGTCAAACAGATAAAATATTAGCAGCTACAGTTTTAATGCTAAATGTAAGTCACTTAATTGCCCCCTCAAGCAAGTAGTGGCATGTCTACAGTTTTACCATAACAAGCGCTGACACGGAAAATGGTGCCATTTTCATGCCTTTGTGATTATTATCCTGCTCCCGCTATGACACGTATGGAAGAGCACTTCGCGAGAGAAGCAGGAAGGAAAAGGAGGAGACCTTCAGCCCTAGCAGAGGATATATTCTTTTGGTACTTTCTGTGATGTTCCACAGAGGGCTAATTCTTTTTATGGTTTGACTCTATTTAGATTGCCACAACCCCCATATTACACCATTTCTCTCGTTTCTGTTGTCATTGCTTTGTCAGAAATGAAGGAGCTGACCTTGTCAATAAATTGGTGACCGGTGAAGTAAGCTGCCATTAGGAAGATGCCCACCACTGCACCAGACGTGTAGAAGAACAATATAAACGCTATCTGCTCAGTTTGATCATTGACTGAGAACCTTCCCTTCAAGTAAGAAGGAAGTTTTGCTGTGGATATTATGATTTTGAAGGTGATTAAAAAGCCATTAGTGGAACGACTCTCTCAGGTAATTCACAAGGCAGTCATCCAAAACCCAGTTAGAAACCAGGAAGGACTCGGATGGAAGAAATGACTGTTATTAGATGACGATATTCTACTGAATTGCTCAAGTGAGAATGCTCCCCTAGAATGTGATGTCTGAAGGTAATGTGTCTCATTTGGGAAGCTGGCTTCATTTCTTTGGACATATTCTCAACAATGAACAGTCTTCCCCATGTGAATTCCTGGTTCATCCCCGAGAGTAGCTAGACTCTTTCTGTCCCTGACCAAAATACTACCTTTTCCAGACTGCTTAAAATGAACATGTGCTATCTTTTTAAAAGTGAGTTTAATGTATGAAAATGTATGTAAACGTATGTAAACGTACAAGAAATCAAACACAACAAGCCTTTAATTTAGTTATTTAGTCATTCTTAAAAAATATGTCCTTTGTTAGAAGCACAATAACCTAATAGAATACACAATGATCTTCAACTATAAATTGGTTTAAATATAATCAGGATAACATTTGGTTCATTGCTAATTAACTCTGAATGTTTAATTTCAATATTTACTTTGTGGTATGTGTCAGTGATACAAGTTAATCTGTTTACCAGTAGTGTAGACAGAAGGTCTTATGTCATGGTTGGTACAAACCAATGCTCATTCTAATTCAATAAATGAGAAAGTACGATTAAGTAAAGAAAACTGTACTCTATATATACACTGCATATATAGTATATACTGTATTTGAATTAAGCATTCATGTAGCATGCTTCTTTCAACCTATCCTGATTTTAACCAGCGAGAGTCTTTGGCAGATTGGTACTGTAATGTAAAACCAAATGAACACGTTATTGATCCTCAAACAATATAATCAGCGATGAGACAAATTATGACCTGTACACTACTGACAGTGCCAATCATTATAGTCTGAATTTCTAAGGTGTTTCACCGCAGCACATTCCTGGCTCTAATTAGATGAACTCTGACAACAATAGTATTTTTGTGATATCTCTGTCAAACCTTCAAGGCAGAACACTCTCTTCCTCTACTTGTGTTTTGCATGGCTGTCAATGAGGACAATGTTGTTCAACTTTATTAGATATGCTTTGGTAAAGTTGGCTACTTCCAGACAACCCCTCAGTGGTGTCAAAGACCAGAAGGGACCCTGGCATTAACAAAGCTTAATTTATCCTCTTCCTGTCGCTGTGGAAAGTAAACATGATGGACATTAGAGTAATCTGGTCCAATGTTAAGATACATGAACTGACTATGTATATAGTAGCTGTACTGTTTTTAATTATGTAATTGTTTTACAGCTATTTAAATAGACCACAGTATAAGAATAGATAAAGTGTTATACAAAATCTCAGAATTAACAAAGGGAATGTCTGGATTCTATAGTATATGAGAATCATGAGATTGCATACACGTTTGATTGTTTGTTTCTAGCTGTTTATATATTGTTATGCTATTAACAGTACATCTCTCTTAATTAAAGTTCATTTAATATTTTACCTTTATTAAAATTGATGAACTCCAACAGTGTAAAACATCGTATTATTTACAGGCCCTAATTCCCACTGGCTCACAGCAACAAATGATTTGTAACCCAGTGATTAATCTCCATCTTTTGTTAATTTATTCTTGTATGTGTTCAGCACATTGTCACGGTTTTCCCCTTCCTCCATGGTACCTGCTCGAAAAGGTGTAAAAGTGCATGTGTTGTACCCAACACCGATAGCCATGGCTCCCTCCAGAAACCCTGGCTCTCTCAGCGAGGTTTTAAGCATATTGGACAAGGAGTATGTTCTGGACAGAAGAGTGCAAGTTTAAGCCAAATCTCGGTTTTGGAGAACTGCGAGATATAGGACCAGAGACTGATTGCCTTCAAACGTCAGGCCTTTTATTAATGTCCCCATCCAGGTTTTCTCTAAGGAACACATGACGAGCCCCCACTTTCATCTAACATTTAATGAGAAAAGACCAGATAACCAGTGAGCTCCTTTAGGCTCGGGAACAGATAGAGGCTTACGTTTGGCCTAGTAATCTGCTGATGTAAAGCTTCATGCTTCACCACGAGTGGTCCTATACCATTTTACAAAGTCAGTATGTATTTAAACAATATCAGATGTTATTGAAAGGTCTATATGTATTCTATAGCATTACATAGTCATCTGTTTAATTCATAATTGCTAGTGATTCAGGCTTCACTGCATGGGAATGAGTGTGGTTAATTGTCACATGCTGTAAGATATTAGTTAATTTAAAATTCAACAGATATTTGTCATATTTTCTTTTTTCCACTTACTGTACTTGCAGCCAATTTATTTCTGTTTGCAATGCAAATTAGTACATCATAGATTTGATTGAATAATGTGAATTGATTATTGTTGACAGCAGTTCAAGTATGATTTATTTAATTTATTTTGTTAACTTAGAAGAATGTATTGACTGTTAGTTTGTTAAACCCTCAGAGTGTCCATCCTATAATGTAAAAAAAAAAAAAACAACTAATAGGCTTATTAAAATGTATAGTTTATATAGCTTAATGACTTGTGGCGTGGATGTATGAAATATTAAAAAATGCACAAAATATATCAAAATGTGTCTAACCCTTCAAATGTTCTCTAAAACGTTTTTGATTTACAGTATGTTCAAATCACAATTCCCGTTTTTACAAAAATGCTGTTTTATTGCTTGATTTGAACAATGATATTGCTAGAAAACTCCACAACTCTTCTGACCTCTGAACTCAGAAAAAGTCTAATTCTTGCAGTAAATATTTTCTCCTAAAATTAGCTGTCGTGCATAGAAAAGGTTTTGAAGAACTTGGACATGACCATATCGACAATATGATGTATCACAGAAGAACATACTAGTATTTCACCACAGACATCCAATCAAATAATAAATTATCTGGCTTACCTCTTTACATGCTGCAGAAACCTATAGACCTCGCCTTCATTCACGTTAATACATGTATTTAATTGCATTTAGGCGTGACAAAGACAAAATAGATTTGCAGGACATACTGTATGTTCCAGGGGAAAAGTTATTTTGTTGCATATAGCTAATTCAATTTTAATTGTCATGAAGAAAAACTGTCTGTGACAGGCTGAATGTATGTTCATGCACACAGAAACACAGTGGGAGAGCAGGACATGATCACCTCAATATTCCACTGCATGGGCACTGAGTTAACAGCAAGATACCCACCAGGAACACATTGGTATGACCCTGAAATTAGCTCCCACTTTACATTATTCACATTTGTGAATTGGATAATAAACACAATACCTGTAAACATACTTGTAAACATACTTGCAGAAAGCAAATACGTATAACCATGTTTTAAGTTATGTTTATGGCCTTTCACCCTAAGGCCTTGTAACTACAGTACTGTATAAAACATGAAATAACTATTTTCTGACAGCAGTTAGCAGTAGAGGCAATATCATCTGTGTCTTATGCTGTGTCCTTCTGATTTCCAATTGTTGTACAACACTGACTTTAATTACTGTATGTGTGTCCTTTTTGCTGCACATAAATTTTATCCTTAGTTTGTCAAATGTATATGCACAATATAGTTGATGGGTTATTTGCTGATCATTTCCTACTGCTTTTTAAATGCTAAAATACAGAGATGGGATTTGAACCCAGAAATCATAAAATCAGTGGACAATTCCACTACACTGCCAGTGTTTATTGTGATAATAACTGCTAACAGTGTTGTGGTGAAGTTAATATGTTAATATTAATATAGCATGACAAGGAAGTTCAGTCAAAGTTTAAACCTAGAGCAAGTCCAGGCTTAGAGTAATTAAGTCTTCACACCTCATAAAACAATTAGGGAGCCAATCACTTTATACGTACTAAGGTAAATTCTTTTGACACTTGCCATAAGACCTGACCATAAGATTATCAAAGCACTGACAGAATAAAACCCCGAAATGTGCAGTACTGTAATGTATATTTGCAATGACAACTTTGGAATCTGTATATTTCTCAGTAGGCATTAATCCAGTGCTTTGGGGAGAGGGAATTTGGTGCTAGCATGTGGTAGAGATCAGAGAGAGGGCCTTCTCTGCAGCTTCATTGTAGTCCAGGTAGCATAGATCAAATGGAACAATCCCCGCTGAGGCTTCAAGAAAGTGCTTACAAAGAGGCAATCTTGGCCCGCCCCAAAATAGTGCTGTGGCATATGGCTTTTGAAGATAGCAGTTGCAGATTAGACCACATCCTCAATCATGTTGCTTTGAGAAGGGAGGAACTGTGAGTATGTTGTTGAGACAAGAAATGACACAGAGGGAAAATGCTGCACAGAACTTACTGCAGTTGTTTCTATATACACAGCAAAAAAGTATGATGCCATTGTTGGGTTCTGAATCTGTGCATTGAGTATCTTAAAGCAGAGAGAGAGAGAGAGAGAGAGAGAGAGAGAATAGCAAGTGCTATAATATAAAGTTATCCTAAAGTCTTTTATAATCTGATACTTCGACAAAACTATTAATACTTCTTTACCCTGAGACAATATATGACAGATGGAGTCGTGATCGCCGCATTTCGACACACTTGTAAAGTCGCTTTTTCTTGTAGTAGCCTGAAGACATCGGTCACCCCTGTGATAGCATTTCATCTTCCAAACATCTGAGTAATAGAAAAATGGCTTCATAGAAAGCCAAGGGGCTGATATAAAAAAGACACCTCTCTTGACCAAGACTTATTACTACTCTATTTGTGCAGCAGTGTCTAAGCAATATTTCTCTTGGTAAGATGGCAATTTCAATAAGAGGCTTCACTAGTATTTGGCCCTTGGCTTTGGCATGAGTAAAAGCGATGTATTTCACACAGGTGATATACATCCCTTGATGAAATAGCAAGGAATCAAGGAATCATGTATTCTGCCATGGTGAGATACTTGTGTCCTTTGTGCTTTAATGATGACTACAATTACAAGTATATAGGAATAAGTAAGGCTCATAGGCATCTTGCTCTAGGATGCATAGGGGATTAAACCCACAGACGTTTGACTAAGAGTTGACCTCCATAACACTGGGCCATTCCACCTATACCTGTCCCTTCAAAGAATGAACCTTTACATTTTTAAACAAATAATAATAATTCAAGTGCATGTCACTGTAGTTATGCATGCGATGGTCACCCGATCTCGATTTATAACCTGATGAAGACAGATTGAGGGAACTCCGACTGACAAAGCTTGATGCTGAACAGATCTCTTCCACTGATGCGAGCTGCATGCCTAACAGCCCAGGTTGGCTCCCTGTTTGTGCGTGATGCAGCATGCAGTATGTGTTCCTGGTGACAGGATCATGCGTGCCCGCTTCCAGCCTAGACAGGTGATTGCATCCTATAGTATACACCAGGCATACAACCTGTCTGCTTGTCAATAATGAACATTGCAATGGAGGAAATCTAGCTAGGATTGAAGGCTTTGTATTGCTCATCAAATATGGAGTGATTTTATTCATAATTGGTTGTCTCAGTATTTTTATAGTGGTTATAGCTGGACCTTCACAGGGTTGATCTATAGTCTGCTAGACGGACATTGTACTTGATTCTAAATGGCATTCAGAGTTCTCTTTCAACTAGATTGACAGTGGAAGTAAATTCCCACAGTTAAACTTGAGTTGCTACTAACAGCAGATCAACTTTAATTTATATTCAATGTGTTTGCCTTTGAGTACTGTCACTGACTGTTAGATGTGAATAAATGTACTATTGTATCCTAGCCTTCACAGTGTGTTTCAAATGTGTGGGGCGGAGCTTTTGAGGGAGCACTTTGCCATTGAAGGGAGATGTGTTTTTGTTTTGACTATATACATAAGCTTTCTCCAGAATGACTTAATATACCTCAGTGAATTAAGTCAGTGACTTAATTCACTGACAAAAACATCCCTGAATCATTAGTAAAATAATAAATCTAAAAACAAATTCAAATTCCACATGCTTCAATTGCATAAAGTCCACATAAAAAGTGTGATTATTTAAAATGAAAGTGGGGGACAATAAAGTGGGGAAAATGAACTAGACTCTAAGAATAAACACAAGAAAGAGATAATTGGTTAACAGACAGTGTTTCTGTACAATGGTGTAACAAGTCAACAATGGGCCACAATGCAGTGAAAGCTTAATTTGAACCCAAGTTATACAGTAATGGTGGTTATCTGCAGCTTGACCAGCTCAGAAGCTCGGTTGAAGGAAGATGTACATACAACGCCCGGTTGATCGTTAATAAGGCCTCGCGCTCACGGGCCCTTGGCTGCCGCCGGGCCCCAATGTGGTTGCATTGTTTGCGTTACGGTAGTCATGACTTTTTTCTGTACTAACTGCTATTAAGACCCAGAGCTAATTAGTCAACCGGCCAGATACTGTACTGTATTCCTATATATATAGTATGATGCCCATAGCTACAAGGAGAGACAGGATTCAATGCTAGGGAAGTATGTAAGAGAATGTTGACGAAAGCAACGGCTGATTTTGGCTTATGCCAAAAAATGCATCAGCCGCAGAGAAATAAAGTGCTATGACACTTTGGGCATTAATTATTCTTGGGTTGTAAAACAGTATGCTACTTTTAATAGAGGGTGATACACTGCAAGAGAAGGTTTTACTTCCCTGAGCAGCAATTATTTGTTAAGATTCACTATTGAAATGCTTGGTTTCTCATGTCAGTTGGACTCATAATAAAGGCTGAAATTAATAAGAAACTTCTGGATACAAGTTCTGTGAAACTAAAGGGATCTTGGTGTCTAGACAAGCTGTTCCACACGCTCAAAATAATCCAAACACTGTGAGGCACACAGTTTGAAAGTCTTGATCTGCTGTTCCTGTAGATATTGTACAACAAGCATGTAATTACAATGAACAATACCAGCAAGTAATATTTAGCAAATGTTTGATTAACTCCTGTTGACACCACAACTCTGTGGGGACTGTAAATAATTGCTCAGCAGGAAAATACAAAATAAAATACAAAAAACATTCAGATGCTGTCATAAAACACTACTATACATCATAATTCCAAACACCAGCCATTTCATTCTTCTTCCTACTATAATACAAGCACACTATTTCCTTACTTACCACTGTGGCCTACATTTGGTGTCGCGAGGGAAACCTTCCCCAACATGCCTTACCTATAGAATTATATCTGAAAAAATTGAAAAGAGGCAACCAACGGGATATTCTGGGATGTAAGTGAGGACTAGGTCAAAGCCGAGGGCGCACAGCACAGAGCCTTGGAGGAGACGAGGAGTTCAGAGACAATGAAAGTAAACCCAATAGATCTTATCGGCTATGCATTGTCTTGTTTTCCATTGTGATCTCATCAGCGATAAACACATTATGAATTTTTAAGAAGCCCGTCTGCTTATTTCTATTCTGCCTTATTTCTGCCCATTTAAGATGACCTCTAATACCTTCCGAGGTGAATTTTTTTCATTGGCCTGAAACTTGAGGGGAGCGTACCCAGGGAGTTGAAGCACAGGTGTTGAATATTACAATGTGGATGTCGTTAATTCTTGGGTGGATTTAATTATGTGGTTGAAAGTACTAAAACCAGCAGGATCCATAAATATTGCTCTGGAGAGTCCATATGGAGGAACATCACCCTTCACATTTATCAAGTAAACAATTCATATTTTATTATAAAGTGCCATTCTATGAAAATATATTGTATCTAAATCAGCTCCTATCCAGAATTGAAGAATAGATTTAGCATTTTTAGCACTGGTCTACACAACAATAGAACATAAAATACATTATATACAGTAGGCAGAGTCAGTGTACGGGCATGGTAAGGTATAGGCATCATTATACATGTGGCAAAACAAGTATACATTTCCATAGTGCAGACAACAGAAATATTGCATGATGTATGCTATTTGGTGATCATATACTGTACTCTATCTGAAAGATGGTAAAATGTTTTTTTAAGAAAAATGCAGCCAATTTCACAAGAGAAGAAAAATGGCCCACCCAAGACATGACTGGCTGAAGGAACTGAATATTTAAATGTGTTCTTTTAATAAAACCTTTTATTTACAAATGATCTAGTTAAAGCCCATCCCCCCACATACCCATTTCCCTCCTCCTTCCCTCAATACCGCAATAGACGCAGAATGACTAGGTTCATAAATATACACGCTAATTAAAGAGCTGGTCTTGTCTATTTGTTGCTTCGCTGTCTGGAGGTGAAGAGCTGAAGCGCTGACCTCTCCTTGGAGTGGAAATGTAATTTCATGGCCTGTTAGACACCAAACCTCAACAGTAAACAGGCAGAGGGAGGTTAGAGCACCGGTATCTGTCGGGGGCACGCCTGTGCTACTACAGAGCTTGTGCGGCATCCCTCTGGTCCTTGACAATGGATCCACTCAAGCTCTTGTGACTTTTCGGTTCAACTTCAAGTGTGTAAACACTGACAGAGTGGATGGCTCCTCCTGAACTTTACAGAATAAGCACACTTGGCAATAATTACTGGAGAGGTACAGTGTGTCTCTGTGCGAGTGTGTGTTGGGGGTGGGGATGTAAGAGGTATAGGCTGAGAGTGCATTGATAGAATCAAAACCGTGGCAGAATGACTGAAGAGTTTATGTTTATTCAAGCTACTAATGAAAATGTATAATGCAACACCATTTGTGCGATGCATGTAGGCGTGAATACGTTTCTCTGCAGGTATAAAGACCAGGCAGCGTTATATAAGCAAAACTAAAGTTACAAATAACAGCATCATTATTTTCAGTCATCAAAAATACAATCCATTTGCATTTCACAATAATTCTAGGCGTTTAAGACCAAGCAGTTATTGTGAAAGTAGTCTGGAACAGATTACATAGTTTGAGCATGACAAAATATTAAGCAAAATTTTCAAAGCATACAGTATTAGTCAATCACACTAGTAGTAGAGTAGTAGAGAATTGAGATTTTATAAGACTACAGAGCAGTGCATCCTATTGAACAGCAAGGGCTGAATGTAATCAGAGCAGAGACAACCACAAGATACTAAACTAACAGGTATAATATTCTGTAAATGTGGAGGAAAATGGGGAAAAAACAGAAGGACAAAATTTATTTATAATACTGCATAGTTTGTCCTAAAGGCTTTCCAAAAATGTCTAAACTTGTGTGTGTATTCAACATATACTGTAGGTTAATACTGTCTGTCGAAATAGGCATTCAATCATTAATGCAGTTGACCTTTTACTGATTACAGTGGCCTATTCTTTCCAACTATTCATTTTGACAGAAGTAAAGGCAGTATCTTTCTGAGCAGAAGTGGAAATTATTCACAATAAAATAGGTATGGAATGTTGTGCCTCTAAGGGGCACATTTTACAAATATACTTTACAGCAGTGACATATTATCTTGAAAACTATGTATAAAGATTGCATTTGATTTAATAAACCTGTAAGCCATTCAAAACATATTGTTTTTTTAAATCCATCCATCTATTTTTCCCAAACTGACACAACAGCATGGGATATGAGCGAGAGCTAATCAGGGACAGCTGTACCCCTCAGTATTTTCTTGTCATATATTATAGCCATTCCACAAGACATGCCAGCTAAAGATTTACAGCAAACCTTGGCCAAAGAGTTCAGTAGTGTTCTATTTAACACATTCATTCTTCACTGCCAACAGTGTTTCTGCAGCAGTCAAAATAAACAGTCCTTCCATCATGCAATTCTTCTAAATTGTTGTAGTAAACTCTATGCTATTAGGTACTCTAAATGAACAATTAGAGTCTGAAAGAAATAATAAATGCATCTTGTAATCCCCACGAGCATCTTGTGATGCTTAGTATCTGAAAAAGCATAATGGGTAGAACTGATGTAGTCTGGAAAATATGGCACTAAACTGCTATAGATATATTAATTAATATATTATATATATATTTATATATACACACTGTACTGCCAAAAGCAACTTTCTCCAGCCCTCAGGTACGTAAGAGGTTATGTTTATCATGTAAGGATGAATCACGGGCCTGTTGACTGCTCGTCATGTTAACAGTGACCAAGGCACTGTTCCGCAATGTTTCTTAAAGTCAATACAACTGTGGATTGGGCATTTTGTCACATTTTTAATTATTTTAAAGATTAATAATCCATGCGCTACAAGCACAGTGCTATTTATATGATATTATAAGTACTTGTGTGTGTTTATTATCTTTTGCATGTGTGATAATTAGACCTAACCCTTACACAGATTGACTCTATGGTTCACACTATGAGTAATGTCACTAGACTTAACAAAGTGGTGCAAAGTGACATATTTGTTTGTATGATGCATGACAACACATTTTGGGTGAGGTAAATCCACCTTGACCTAGAACATACGGAACATTGGGAAAGTGTGAAATACGGGCATGATTGATACAGATACATAAAATGACCTAAATTATCAAGGGTGTCTCTGCAAACCTTTTTTGCATAAAATAAGTCATAAAACACTTGTTGAGTGTCTTAGAATTGCATTTTTTACATAAAATAGCCCACTGCATACAAAATACTTATTGAAACCTAAAGACTGGCCTTGTAGGCATTAAACTAGTCTTACTACAGTATGTATGCCCAGTAGTTTATGGGTATACATTTGAGTTGAGTCACAGTCCAAAATTTGCCAATAGACTGAATCCATGTGAGAAATGTGCTCAAATGACAAATAAACAATGTTAATTTTGTTTTTAGAGTGTATTTACTATCTACTCGATGCATACAAGCATTTATCCACATGTACTATATGTGCACGCATGGGCACGCAGAAAAGTAACCTTGAGAGATGGTTCCAGGTAGAAGAACAAATGAAACAAATGATAATTACACACAGTATTGATAATTGACTGATTATCATGCTACTCACGTACAGTATAGCCGCTATACACTCTGGGCTTCTAAAGGCTAAATGCTAAAAACTATTGTGCTATATATCCCCGATTTACTTTCGAGTGCTAAGGTGTGCACCGGTCTTTGCATGCCTTTTCCCTGTCTATTTACCTCTCTTTCCACCCTGCCCTTCATATCACTTCTCTGGACGCAGGGGCAGTCGTGACCCAGTGTGTGGGAACAGGTGAGGGGGATTGAAGAGCACAAAGGAATTGGCTCCTATTCATTTTGCCCAGGCAACCTTCACGATAAGCCAACTAGACAGCCGTTTAATTGCGCTAACCCTGAGCTGCCGGCGACTCTCCCTGTCCCAACTGGCCTTTCTCGTGAATACCAAGAAGCCGTCTCACTTCCACATCATTAGAGAAAGAGACAGAGAGAGCTAGTGTTGGAAGGAGAAAAATATAGATGGCATAGAAGTTATATTTAGCGATGTTTTTCAATTTCACCAAATACTGTATCTCCTCGCGGCCCGCAATCTTACCGTTCTCTGTGCGTGCTGAAAACATAATCCAGTACGTCTAACCAGCCCTGGCTCTGTAACATAAACAAAGTGGCAACCACCGCTCACAACAACAACACCTTATCCTTCGCAATGCATTTCCAATGTGTGGGGCGGAGCTCCTGAGGGAGCCCTTTATGCCAGTGAAAGGGGAGGTGTTTTGTTTTGATTTGAGTTAGCAAACTTCTCGAGAATGAATGACCCTACCTTTAATGGTCAGGTTTATTTTTGTTTTCCTTGTTATTGTGCTCAGCCAGAGCACAATGAGAGAGCATGAATGACCTTGTATTCCCATTCATCTCGTGTATACTAAAGAGGAAGTATATCAGCATTCATTGCAAAGCAAGGTTGCTAAAAAAGACTATTTGATTATTGTTTACTGCCAGCAATACAAAGTTTGGTCAAGAATTTGACGTAGCAAAGTATGTTGGTGCTTACTGAAAAGACATGCTTATACAAAAGCACAATGTGCCCAGTATGCAGGTATAATATGTATCAGTCAGGTCAGGGATAAGCATAAAGGAGAATGGGCTGCATTAAAAACCTTTTTCACCGTTTTTCAGATAACACTCAACCCAATTCAGCCATGCTCACATATGTCCGCATTTGACAATTCTCCGAAGAAAAATGAGAAAAGCAATTCAAAATGATGAATAAAATACTGGTGAAATTCTTTGTGTTACTTTGCAACTTTAGACAGGCAGTGACAAGCATTTCGATTCATGACTTTAAGAGCGAAGGAAGATTCTGGGGTGGAAATAAACAAACTCACAAACAAAACTTGCATTCGGTGTGCTTTGTCTCTCCTTGTGTTTGTCTGAATGTTGTGTGCATAATATCACACAACATTCAATATCACATAACAATAATATGTTACATGTAAATGCCCCCAGACCAAAAAAACAACATTGTGTATAGCGCACAATGAAAAAAAATGAGAGGCCGCGATTCACTCAAGTATAATATTCGTCATCATGTTCTACACAATTGAACATATAGTACAGTAGCTCACAATTCCACTGGATAGCTCAGGTGGTTTGAGAGTGGTAGCTCTTGTGAATGTGCCCCACAGCTGAAAACAAAGAGCATGCTCTGTTTTTTTTACCTTCCTCCATCCTGCCACTCAATGTACTCACTTCCCTTCTATCTGCCCGCGTTCTGGCCCTTCCCTTCACTCGCTGTCCTCCACTGCGGGTAATTACAGGGCAGCAGCTCTGTGGCCAGGAGGCTATGGGCCGACCACAGGGGGATGGCATGTGATCCATTAGCCGAGCTCTGGCTCAACGGACCAGTCTTCGCTCCCATTTGTCTTCTCCTCAACCCTCCCTGTTGTCTCCATTTGTTCGCTTCGCTCACTTCCTACTGCCAAGAGGAAACAAGAAGTTAACGTTGAGAAATGTTTCACTTTATAAATAAACATTCCACCTCGTTGCTGCCTTTCTGTACACAAGTAGCTAGCTTAATGATTTCAGAGATTTTAGACTAACCGCAACCACGGCCAACTTGAATTCATTGACTGTCGTGAGTTGGATTATGGATAATGTTGAGCTCCTATCTTTTTCTTCTTATTCCAAACAAAAGCTGAAAGCATCAATAAATCGAACGTTAACCAACGCACACATCCTATGGTTCACAGGTTACCATAGCTGTGACCACTTGTGTTTTAGCCTATCTTGTGCTCTTAATTGGCGTACAAGTAAAAAAACTGACTTTGTATGATTCCATAGCCATTCACCATAAACAAAAAAATAAGAAATAAATAAAAAGAAATGTCGGAAATGTTTCTGTTACCCAGGATTCCTTTTGTGTTGACCTCTAGGTGTAATGCACACAGCTCTGGTTGCTTTGACTGTGACTGACAAGAGATTGAGGAATGGTGGGGTGGAGAGTACATTCCTGTAATGACCTTCTCCACAAATAATGGGCAAATCCATTACCAGAGCAAATAGGATGGGGAAGAAACAAAGCCGGCGGTGCTGCTCGTGCTTCCTGGCACATCCCATTGTAACTCTTGTCTTGTCTTGTATAATCAGGTGCAAATGGGTCGATAATCCCTCCTGTAGGTAAAGCACATGTTACGGGCCCTTTTATTCGCTGGGCCTGATTAGCTGCTTTGTCATCGCTAGCATCAAGTCACGGGTCACTGATAGAGCTCTATATGGCGCTGGATTCTGCTTAGACTTGGGGGCAGTCTGGTTTATTGGCCGCATATTCATACAATGTTTACAAATGCCTTAAATCTAGATTTAATCCGACCTATCAATGTATCACCTCGCATTTGTTTGATCTCCGTGAACAATAATCCTATTGCCTTTGTTTTTGTTTTTGTTTTGGTGAGAAATGAAATGATTACCTCATACGTGCTTGGGTCTCTAAAATTAGTGTGAAATGAACATATTGCCTCACATTTGTTAGCTTTTAGTTTATTATTATTATTATTAATTATTATTATTAATAATAATACTGTTTTTTTCTTTGTAAGAGGCGAGGAAATGAGAATTGTTTGGGTCAATGTCTAGACCTCACTGTGGCTTATTGCTAATGCGTAGTTCATGCAACACGACTTTAGCCTATAGTTTTCCGCTAGCTAATGTGCTTCTTTGAGATTGCAGGCAAAAGCCCCAGGTTGGAGGGGATGTGTCGTAATGCCTGACTGGATATTTAGAAAGATACATATCTTGAACATTCAGGGAGTCCAAATCCTGACGTGTGAATGGTGTTGTGACTGGTAATGACAATGAGAGGGCAATTCAAGGCCTATGAGACATTTGTTCTCCAAGCTCCCTCCCCCCCGATTACAAGAGGGACAGTCGTACAGTGTGAACTCGGAATTGGAGTTAATAATGGCTTCTGGGGAGAACATGTTATAAAGCCTTTCCCTAAACGTACCTAGCGCAGCTTTAACCTTACAACATTTTGAACCTGGCCTACCATAAGGCAACCTGTGCTACAATCTTGCATATCCACAAGCACCTCAGCATACACTGCAGTAATGCCTCTCCTAGGTGTGATAGAGGCAGGAAGAGGCTAAATCTATCTCAGCTAAAGGAGAGCATGTCTGTTGCAAACAGTAGGGAAGCCAGAACACAAGATTCTGTCTCACCTTAGCCAGAAAGAAGCATATTTTCTCAGATATATTTCACACCACAGTGTTTGATACAGACTGGTGACACAGACATTAATGCCTTTTTTGTGTTCAGTGATGAAATACACAATGTGTGTATTACAAATATTCATTTATGCATAAATATTATATCCTTCATGGTGGATTGTTTTATCTCTCTCTCTCTCTTTCTCTCTCTCTCTCTGACTCTATCTCCCTCTCTGACTCTCTCTCTCTCCCTCTCTCCTCCTCTCTCTCTCACACTGAGAGAGGTGGAATCAATTCTACTGGCTCTAATCTAATAGCATGATATTTGAATTAATGCCCGCCTGATATGGAATATGCACAACTATCTGTCAGGCAGATGAATAGGCTGCAGTCCAATTGAAATAACATATGCAAAGAATTTTATTCATGGGGTCAAATAAAAGAAGAAAAAAAAAAAAGATTCTCTAGGCCCTTGTCTCTACTGTAATGTGGCCATAGCTCACACCTATACTATTGGAGACAAAATGCATTGATTATGCTTAAAGATAATAGTTCCCTGTAATAATAGAGAAGACACAAGTTTACCTCACAAGGATAGATTAAAAAGTTAGCGCAAATTTGGGGCAACCTAAATACAGGAGGACAAACACTAACTGCCGTTTGCTATACATTTATTGTTATTGTTGAACATACATACACATTGAAGTGATACACTGATATAAAGACTATTGCCATGTTTACTATGGGGTCAGTAAGCAATTGTAAGATACTGTAATATACCTTTGGTCAAATTAAATTAATATCTATTCATGATCCACTAGCTGCCCATTATTTGTGCACACTGTAAATGGCAAGAAAGAATAACAAAGAACACAAACAAAGTGGTGCAGACCGCACCAAACAGCACTATTATAGCCTTGTGGGGGCTTTCCTCAGAAGCCCTGTTTACATTTAGTTAATCAAAGATCAACAATCTTTCCCTAGCATTGCTAACTCCACCTTTACTGTAAGTGGTTTATCATGAAAGCTGTCAGACGGAGCAGGCGGGGTGGACCCAAACACACAACACTCAACACTCAAGCTCTCAGGGTTTCAATGCAGCGCACAGACAGCAAACCACAAATAATAATCAGACAAAGACTACAGAACACACTACGGCTTAAATACAGGAAGACAAGACAGACCATTGGACACAGACAACGAGTGGCAGGTGAAATCAATAATGATCAACAAGAACTGGTTGTCATGCTCTCATATTAGGAACACAGGGGAAACACGGACTGGAACACAAGGGGAAACACGGACTGGAACACAGGAGAACACGGACTGGAACACGGGAAACACGGACTGGAACACAAGGGGAAACACGGACTGGAACACAGCAGAACACGGACTGGAACACAAGGGGAAACACGGACTGGAACACAGGAGAACACGGACTGGAACACAGGGGAAACACGGACTGGAACACAAGGGGAAACACGGACTGGAACACAGCAGAACACGGACTGGAACACAACGGGAAACATGGACTGGAACACAGCAGAACACGGACTGGAACACAGGGGAAACACGGACTGGAACACAAGGGGAAACACGGACTGGAACACAGGAGAACACGGACTGGAACACAAGGGAAACACGGACTGAAACACAAGGGGAAACACGGACTGAAACACAGGGGAAACACGGACTGGAACACAAGGGGAAACACGGACTGGAACACAGGAGAACACGGACTGGAACACAGAGGAAACACGGACTGGAATACAGGGGAAACACTGACTGGAACACAAGGAAACATGGACTGGAACAAGGGAAACACGGGCTGTTTTTCCATATGTAATCTTTTCTGTTCTTGCGTTCTTGCGGACTTCATCATCTAGCCAAAAATGTATAAAATACCAGGAAGTGTTCTCGATTAATGGCTTTTACCAAGGATGCATTCAGTGGTGACTTGTGTGTGAACTTGTCAGTGGAATATCCCAGAATGCATTTCGAATCAACAAGCAGCATTCGAGAAAACACACAAACAATACTAGCTGTACAAAATACTACTGTTATTGTGTCACAAAATGCTGTCTTAACAGTTTTTGAAGCAAGAATATACATGTTTTAATTTCAAGTCTGTGGTCGATTTATCAAGATGGAATCTAGTTTAAAATTTGCTACGACGATTTAGTAGATGTGAGGTCCCGCTATCAGACCAAGAATATGCATCTCAATCTAGATCTGTCATCTCGTTCTTGCAAGACCATTCTCAGAAGGACACTTGGCAAGAACGTACCTCTCAAGAACACAAGTGCGTACTTAGTTCTTGGAATTGAGAAACAGTCACGGACTGGAACACAGGGAAAACACGGACTGGAACACAGGGGAACACACAGGGAGCCTCATAAACATGGAGGTGGACAGCAGAACATGACAGAAAACAGAATTTCTTAGACTGTATACACCAATGCTGGGGTTTATGCAGCCATTCCAATCCTACCCTTATTCCCAGGGCAACATGCACTATGAAAAGTAGCTTGTTCTGCACATGCAAAATAGTATCCATCTCAGGTGAGTGTAAATGTTGAAAACATATTCAACAGCAAATGTTTTTGATTGAAAGGATTGCTTAGTTCACTCTTAAACATCAGAATGTGCGTGTGTGCGTGTGTGCGTGTGCATGCGTGTGCGTGCGTGTGTGTGTGCGAAGGCAAATGTATTCATACAGTTTGTCTAACTAGAAATGAGTGTCTAATAAATAATTTATATTCACACTATTTGATGTGGCTAGGTATCCAAATTCAATACAGTATAATAGCACATTCCCCTCAATTCAATCTGTCTCATATGAGTAATACAACAACATATTTGTTAATTTGAAATCATTTCACAGTAGGTAGCTTTCTTCCCCTCAGCACAGTGTGAAGATCACAGAGACTGTAGATTCAATTCAAATTTTCACTTTTAATTTGGACTCAATCTGAGTTAAGTAAACCAGGTGTGCATATAAAATGAAACACATTAACCAAGAGGGAGGGAGCAGGATTTTACTGCTGACTTGCCCGATCTGTATTTCAGAACTTCACGGTGGACAGCATTTTATTTAGCAAGAAATGTAATTTGAAAGCATTTAGACATGTATTTCTCCTGGTTTCTTTGTATCAACTGTATATTCAATTGTATTTACAATTGACTGTGGACAAGGTTCATTGTGGGGCTTTAAAACAAAATACTAAAATCATTATTAAGGTTGTTAAACTCCTTCTGAAAGATGTAATTTGATCAAAATGGAATGGATTCCAAACCCTGCAGCTAAACTATGGAAAACAGACAATGTCTGTGATTCACTACAAAATAAGTAATTTGCCATTAAGATGTCCATCACTGTGGGCCAGTTACATAAATAATGACACCGCAGGAGTTTTTTGACACTGCTGAACCTATAGACACTAATTTCCTGGTTGTGTGAGTGTTCAGGCAACGTGCAGCACTGTTACATCTGTGCTTTTTTCTTCTCACATCTCTATTTCCTAACCTCATTGTCAAATCTTTCAGATTCAAGGCTGTGTGCTGACATCCAGTCATTTAGTTAATTGAATATGTGCTTGTGTAACAGTTGCCATAGTATCCAAGTTAAAGTAGCATTTGAGGACGAAAGCAAGACTAAAAGCAGTTTTCAATTAAATCCAATTTTCCTTTCAATAGAAGCTACACATTGTTATTGTTTAAGTTTTATTGTTTGCTTTAATTGTATCATCAAACTCGCAGTTGGGTCTACCCTCTTATTTCACATTGGCGTTATGGATAATTGGAACCAAACATTTGTTCCCTGAGCGGTGTTCAAGAAAATGTCAGTTAGCATTAGCATACTCATTTATACGGTGCAGCTGTCCATGTCTGCCTCCTCTCTGACCCCTCACTCCCCGAACAGCCAGCCACCCCTTTCAAGAAGTGTTATCACAACGATTATGAAAAATGACCCCTACAAACCCCGATGTGACACATTATCTCAATATTATTAAGGAGCCCGAGAGAAGACATTAGGCATTTGAGGCATATTAATCACGCAATTAAAGGGTAAAGCTCTAAGAAGTGAAGTTTAAATGCCACCGTCAATCTCACCAAAACCTCATATTCACCCATTTTTGAGGGTATTTAGCCTTCACCTGAATTCTTTGACATATATATATATATATATATATATTTTTTTTTTTAGAAATGCCATTGTTGGGGATGCTAATTAAATCTGAGGCCAAGTGTTTTCAAACTTGAGACCTCCCTTCAGCAAGCCACATAAACTGTCTATAGTATGTCATTGTTATTTTTAGATATACAGTATATAGTTATTATATGCAGCAGTGTGTGATCACAGGCGCGTATACATGTGATTGTGTGTGCATGTGTGTGCGTGCATGTGTGCATTTGTGTATATCAGTATGTAATATGGAAGATTATTTTACAGGGGATCTACAATGATTGAGTATTTGTAGGAAACCCACCACAGCCTTGCTAGAAATGCATTGTTCTACTGTAGGTTATATAAGGGTGGTGGAGGGAGAGAGAGAGCTTTGAATGTCGCCTGACCCTCCTTCATGAATAAATGATGAGGTGTGTTTGAGAAGAAGAAAAAAAATATCTACTTTTGCTCTCATGTCCTTTCTTGGTGTCCTTTCGCTAAAGTTCTCTAAATGGCAGACACGGTGGTACATTTCCATCTACAAGCTGGGAGCTGCTAATCTGATGGTGGGAAGAAAGTTATCTAACCTGAACCATTCACTGTGTCGCCTTGTTAAAAACAAAAGAGGAATAGCGGTAAAATATATATTCGGTGCGAGGTGTGTGATAGTCTACTGATCCAGTTCCCAGAAGGGCATAGAAAATAGCTAAATATATCCTAATACTGGCTTTATTTCTCATAGAGCAGAGGATTTAAATCAAATAGTCAACCATTTTAAAATTCGAACCACTGACAACAACTAATGGTGTGTACGTTGTGTTGTGTTTGAAACAAATTGTTGGGTAGTGTACAGCTAAAACACAGTTTTTCCAATTCTGGAAATTATGCTAAATTCCATTAAGTTTCTTTATGAGTGCTGCAATGCTATTTGTTTTAGTTCCAGGGTGCGAGAGATACTGTATGTACTTTACACTTATTATTGAATTGGTCACTGTCATTAAATTCCTAAGCAGCTCAAGGGGTACATTATGCCAAAGAAGTCTTTCAGAAACATAAATGGGAACATAAGGGACTTAGGCCTACATGCTGCACAATTCACTCATGGGAGAAATGACTACCAGATAGTCTGTTTCCCGGTCACAGTACATCAACAAAGTCAACGCCATGATAGAGAGAGCGATGGGAATAAACTGGGCGCCGGGCTCCATATGAGTCTGGGGCAAAGATAAGAGAAGAATTAGTAGTTAATTTGTGGAGAAATTAATTTGTTTTTGCCATAAATCAGAGCCTCACTCTGTGGCATTGTTTAAGGGAGCGAGTGTTCCTATCTTAGGTCCCCAGATATTTGCAGGTCACCACAGAGGAGAGGATTTCAATTTGGTCACTGATGGTGGATCGTCAGAGGAAAGATACAAAGGAAGCCTTTGTTCTTGCAAAGAGGCTCACTGAAAATGGCACATACAATCATGGCAGTATTTCATATCGTCTAATATATGCCTCCAAAACATTGTCCTCAATTGTCTTTTTTTTATTCAGGAATCAAACTGGAGGCCAAACAACAGTAAAACATTCAACAAAAAGGTGATAATTGCGGCAGCCCATTTGAAAGTGAGCAATTAATAGCTTATTAATGCAGTGCCATTTAAAAGGCTCACCATCCCCAGAATATAGAGATGGTGACATTTGAAAAGCCCCTTCTTCCCTGACACCAAATATTTTGCTAATTACTCAAGTAAATCATGGATGCTTGCCTTTGGGTACGAAAAAACAACAAATTAAAATAAAAAACAATATGGGAGAATGATATTAAATTATTTGAGAATTAAATATTACCAACTCATTTAATCCTATGACAAAAGGCTGTAAAATGTCAGAGTATTTGGTGTGTCTGTGCTGTATACATACAAACACATTTAATTCATATCGAGTTGGAGTTGTTATCTTCATGTCAATGGTTTCCATGTCCGAGCTAAATGTGAAGCTGTGTTTATTTTATTTACTAATAGCTGTCTGACATATATCTATCGAACAAATGTTGTTAAATAAGAGGAACAGGTACTGCAACACTTAATGTACATTATAGCAGATCATACACTATATTATACTATTAACTACTACAACATAATCATTATTTTGTTTTAAAGTATAACATATATATATACTGTTTAACCAAACTGTATAGTTAGGTTAATTTATCTTCAAAATCCTGTGCCAGAGAAATCCTACACCAAATTCCGACACAAACGGTCGTTCCTCTGCACTTTAGAGTAGGTCAAATGTTTCCTTGTTCTGACTTCAATGGAATGCAGGCTAATTCTCATTTGGGTGTCAAAGCTCAAGGCGCCTGCTTCTCCAATCCCAACAGACGGATGATCTGGCCCAGAGACCCTCAGGCTGAGTCAGAAAGGACAGCTGCACGTTCGCTCTCTGCAATCTTGCAGCATGCGCGCAAAATGAAGAAGAGCTGTTTCCACTGAGTGATTGTTGTTATGGCTGCTGTGCTGTTTGTCACTCCCGCGGCCATTTCATTTCCATATATTACGCTGGTGACAGGCTTTGACAGTGCGGCACGTCAGAAAGTGAGAGCCATCATTTCCGTGCTGGAGATGACTTCAGCCTCTCCTCCGTTCATTGTCTTCGCACCAATTAATAGAATTGAGAGACAAAGTGCCGCTACGTGTCTGAGTTATGGGTATTACAATCAGAATTTAATTAGAACTACAGACTTGCATATTTTCTGAAGGCAAATTGTATCAGATACATAAACTAGAAAGTCATTGCTGTCGCAAAGAAAAAAAAATATGACGTATAGGTTTTCAAGCTAAATAAACATTTTATCGTACTATTGCATACTGAAGACAAAGATGCACACAAAGATTGCACACATTAACAGCCCACTCAGGCACCAATAGTAAGCAACAACATGTATTGACAAAAAGATTGAGAGAAAACCAGAGGGTATGAGAGTTCATTAACTTCCATTATCAGATAACACAGATATTTTCCAGCCATCATTTACAGCGTGGGTTCTGTCTATTAGAACCTGCTCATTATGACTTCAAAAGAAAACAGACAAAAATCCAAAGCAAGGGAAGGCATTAGAATTAATTTGTGGCACCTGCTTTCAGAAGACATAGAGTCTGAATCGGCTTGCTGCTGAGCATTAACTGGAATTGATGAGAGCACATGGAAAAAACAACACGCACACATTCGTGCAGGCGTTGCACATAAATCCATTTGCTTGACTCACTGGTCTTCAAAAAAATAAATAAAATAATAATAACCTGGTGATATCTTTCAATGAGCTTTAATTAGCGTGAGTTTTACATCGTTTTTCATGTTTAAAAAGTGATGAATTGTATAATTAAAAGACTCACAATGTAAATTAATGGGGCAGAAAAGGGGAGGGTAATTAAACAGGGATGTGCCTGGCATCATAGTGTTCCAACTTTCCCTGGGAGCAGCCCTATCTATCCTCTCCACAACATACACACTTGTTAACTCCATTAATGCAGGAGTGTGGATGACACAGCTCATAATGCATCTGGAACCAAATGTCCAGCTTTAATTTTTTATCAAGTAAACACAAGACACCCTTTCATTAACAATAAGCCGCTCTGTCACTGAAACCTCCTCAAATGTACTCTGCGTTCTACAGTATAAGGGTTTTTACACTTCATCTCTCCTTTGAACATGATTAAGCCATAGAGAAACAGTGGTGTCTTCTTCTGCTTTTACCTGGGTGCAGTCAGTAACCATAATTATATCAAATGAGAGGTGATGGCCTTTTACACACTCATCCAGTATTATGGAAGTGCCAATTTGCTTCAAATGTAGATGCAACTTCCTTCTGAATAGTGCATGCTTTTTTAAATTCCACATAAGGCACACACTTTGTTCAATGAAAAGTGGCAATTGTTGTTGGGACAGATTTCTTTAGCAGTCTGTGCCACCATACTGTAGAGACTCAAAGCCCAAAGTGCTGTGTTACTTGAGAAACCAAAGATAAAACTCTTATTTTATTTTATTTTATTTTTTTCATTTATTTTTTTATTTATGTTGGCTTATGTTGGCTTCAGCTCGCTGGGATTGCCAGGGCCGGCGGCAGGGGTGCAGATGTGTGGTAATTGAGTTTGGAATGGGCTGTTTGAGGTGGAGCTGCTGCTATGCGGCTCGGTCATAGCTATCCTCCCCAATTTTCTCTCTATAAAGATTTCTTGCCCCAGGGGGAGAGCCAGTCGGTTTCCAGGCTGACTGGTGCTGTTCCAGATGACACAGACTAACCTGCCATGGAGAGACTCACCTGCTCTCTGTTAGCTGCTGTACTAGATTAACCACTGGCTCACTCGGGGACCAGAAATGTGAGAGCGGTATGTCTGAGTAATTGGAGGGAAACTGCACCGTGCTGTTTCAACAAAGCCAGACAGCTTAGAACAGTGGGGGATGCTTTACAGCTTAAAAACAGAGAAGCTATCTAAATAGCTGTTTTAAATGCGGAAGCTACAGCCAAGTCCAGATGTAGCTTAATGCTCGCAAAGGTAGTTTTATCAAGCCGTGGATGGAGCTTTTCAGAAAGGGTGGTGGTATAATTAGAATGAAGTGTTATTGACGTCACATGACCAACGCAATCTGAACAGCTTGCTGAAACAAATATTTATAACATTAGCAGCTCAAAAATAATTGACTGGATTGTCATATTAGATAGTTTGTGGGTTGGTAGACTCTCCAGATAACCAAATGTACCACTGAAAGCACTGTAAATATAAGTTTTTCATAATATGTCCCCACTACCATGGCACACTGATGAGCATTCATTATAAACAAACAGCTTACTGCCTCTGTTGCATTAAAACCACTCAAATATGCATTAGACAAAAGCCTTCTAAAAAAAACACAACATCTGGGACTGTAGACGATCAATCTCTGTTTTATCTATTCTTTTGTTAGAGGTCTTCTCTCCATGGTTCCAGGGCCAGAATGAAATGTAATTTTGCAGTCGCTTTGATCCAAAGAGACTACAGTAGCTACAATTACAATAAGGAGTAGGTAGGGGTAGTTTTGGACCCGTAACCTTTCCAGTGGGAGTCCACCACTGCACCCACTAGACTATTTGACGGTTCCACACATTTAATAGCCATAACTCAGACTCATATCTTCATTGTTTTTCTTTTTGTTGTTGTTTTTTTTCTGTTCTTTTGCTTCCTCCTGTCCTTCCTAGTGGGATCGACATGTCTCGGCATGTGCTGACAGGTGGGACCCTTCCATTAAAATGGATCCCATGTGATCATCCTGATAGACAGTGATGGATTTAGCATGTGCTCACACACGCTGATAGCTCTCCCCATATCCTCCATCTCTGTTAATGGCAGGGGCTGTGGTGGTTGGTGTCTGAGTGTGGGAGGGAGTCACAGTGTCAGACGGCGACAGATGGGGTCCACGTGCCCACCTGGCGTTTGACGGCGCGCACGTTCACCCATTAATCCAGAGAGAAAGACAAGCACGTGTATGCACGCAGATGCGCTGGAAATAATGGTAAATGGACTGCATTTATATAGCGCTTTTATCCAAAGCGCTTTACAGTATTTTGCCTCACATTCACCCATTCACACACACACATTCATACAGCGATGGTGATCGCTGCCTTGCAAGGTACGACCAACCACCGGGAGCAGTAATGGGGTAGGGGGTTAGGCATTTTGCTCAAGGATGCTTACAGGTAGGTCAACACCAAGTTTAGAACCCACAGCCAGGCCACTCAACCATCCTGTCATCCTGTCACAATAATGTGTATGTACACACACATACATAGAAGAACAATGCTTTACCACTTATCACTTGTCTTTTCTCCCACTGTCTGTTTGACCAGCTTTCTCCCACCCCTGTGTTCTCCTATGGATTTATTATATATTCAGTTGTGGGAGACAGCAGGCCAAAGACCATGGCCATTAGAGAGATACCATGAAAATAACATGGAATTATAGAAGCTGTTACAAAGCAAGAAGCTCACGTTGTATGTGGGCTGGTGAGGTCATTTGGGCTTTCATTATAGAGAGATGTCTTAAGTGTACAGAAAACTGAGATAATTTATACCCTCCTGACTAGGATGTAATGCTGAACCTGAACCTGTCTGAAGAACACAGACTCGTGGTCAAAACTTGCCTGCAAATTAAAAAGCTGCAGTAAGTCCTACATTTCCAGGCAGCATTCTGGTACTTAGGGTAAACGAACCCTGCATCCTCCACACTACCTACCAGTTTTCATTTAAAACTTCAGAATAAATGTTCACTTATTTATCAGAGAACCCAGAGCACTATTCCCTTCAGGTACAGACAGTAATTATATACTGAAAGACACAAAACACACGGTGAAAGAGAGAATCTAGTAAATGGAAAAACATTTTTTTTACAAGCCTAAAAAGTGAAAAACATTTCTCTTCAAACTATTTTATTACAAATATATTTTTTAACAAATAATTTGCCTTTTACCTTTTTAAAACAAATGTAACCACATTTTCCCTTTCCACACCCAATCAAAAGTCATCACAGCATCAAGGTTAAGCTCTTTTTAGCTCTACCCAGCATGCACCACCTGTACTGTACCTATTTCTTATGCTGAGTTCAGACAACACAAATTCAGACTGGACTGTCGGGAACAACAAAAGGCATCTGAACTCTTTGTGGTGTGACATAATGAAAGACAAGCGATGGCGTCCATGACAGAATTATTTGTATTTTCTTGCCAGCATCACATTCTTGAGCCCCTCTTCCCAATGACATGGTCTTGAACACTGATGTTCATGTATTGTTGCCAGTCTCTGACCATATTGTGTACAATAGTCTGATCCTGGCATTAGAAACATTCCACTAACATGCTGTCGGCCATGGTGACCTGGGTACCATAGTTGAGATACAGTGATAACCTTCAATATATTGGTGATGTGTTTGGAGGTGTAACCAATTCTAGTAGACTTCTGCTTGCAGCATAGCTTAACACACTTAACAACAGCATAGCATTTGTTTGCAATCACCCAGAGGTTCTAAAAGTAATTGTGTTTAAAGTATTCTCCTTGTGAGTGATTTGTTTGAGACTAAAAATAAAAAGGGGGTGAAGGGCCGAGGTCTGCAGAATTTGATTTTTATGTGCTTCAGAAGGACTGAATAGGGCTGTTGATAGTAATAGTAGAGAGACGGCAGGGTGATGTAGGGACATCAGTTTCCTTGGAGGAGTCGTAATTTAGAGGGCGGACCAGATGGACAGACTACAATCAGGCAGCTGTTGTAATCAATTCAGGCTGAGAGATCATCACGAGTCACACATCATTGTCAGAGAGAAAAGAACAAATACATAAAGATGGTAAAAAAAATTGTAGATATTTTGGAATATGATTTATTAGCACACGTTGCCATGAGAATGATTGATTTTGATCATTTTTTGGTAATAATTAATAATAATACTGTAGTTAATTCCAACATTCATGTTCAGATAGCTCTCATTGCAGCAGATGATGTTGTAATCTACCCTGACATTAATATTACTAAATGTGACTAAGCATAAAGAGATTGTTGCCACATTACAGTATATTTGGCAAATCCCTCTTTGTCATTTTTAAAAATATATTCCACTGTCTCCTGCTATCTCGGTTCACCGGTATTGTGCATGTGGACTTTTATTCACTAGCGAGTCATTGTTGGCTGCTAAAGGCTTGCTTGCTATCACGTTGCCATCTGAACACATTCCATGGACCTCACTGTGAATATGCAGCTCTGCGATAGATTCCGGAAGGCAAGATAATGGCACTGTTAAGAGTTTGAGCCACAAAGAAGTTCACTGCCTTTGTTAGCTTGCCATTTGAACACTTTGTCGTGAAGCCCCTGTACACTATACAAGTAGCACCTCACTGTTGATTTCAAGGACCTCTGTCATTTGCTGGTACAGGAGTCTTGTACAGTAGCCTTCAAGAAGTCCACATATAGAACAGAGCAGGCATGATCTAAATCATAACATGATGTAAACACGCATAGAATGAATAAGAAAAGGGCTTTTATTCGAGGAGCGCAAACTTGCAGGGGCTCATTAAATCAGACTTAAGCCTATCAGAAAGTCGACAGGCCTCATTAGAGCAGAGGCTAGCTTGCCACCTGTGAAGTCTGGACAACTCCAAATGAGGCGCATAAAGAATAGGAGGGTGACAGGACGGGACCAGGACAGATAGGAAGAAAGAAAGAGAGAAAGAGAGAGAGTGGGGAAAGGGAGAGAGAGCCTCAGTCTGTGTGCGAGGCGTGAACAAACAATAAGATGAATGTCTTCAGTTACCATGCTTTATAGATGATATTCCAAGCGTGGCCATGCATTAATCACACCGCGGCTGCCATCGCGCTGGCACTGCTACCCATCTCAGATGATGGCAAGGTGGGCTCCGATGGCAAAGGGAAGGACAGGGAAGGGGGGGATCGTGAATAAATGAGCCACCGTCCCTCAATGGATGGGAAATGAAAAATAACGAATTACACTGTAAGAGGAATGGCTACAGGGAGCCAAATGAGGAGATATTGTGCTGCCTCACTATCCAGTCTCAATTTGCTCGTTCTGCCACCTTCTTCATCCGTTTGCCATCGCCCACCTGGACCCGAGGAGCATGCGGTGTAGCACGGGTTCACAGGAGAGTCTATTGGCTGCCTGGCCTCCCTCTGGGGACTCACGAGGGTCGGCCGGAGTCTGATCAACGAAGGCAACGGTGGTGGTGGTGCGGGGTTATCCAGGGAGGAGGGTTTGTCCAATGGGAGGTGTGGGATGAAAAAGCTGCCAGAGGCTGTGAGAGACACTTTGCAGCGTCTGCATGGGCACAAGAGCAACGCCACCCACCGCTGAGTCATTATGCATGGACGTGCCTCATTACAGCCGGCCAGTGAGTCATGCTGTTGAGAATGACTGTCACTTGTGCCGAAGCTCGGGGACTAGGGGGACAATGAACAAACACTTGTTATTAGCAGTCTCTACAGTTGGCTGTCTAGACTTGCAGTGGAGAGCAAGCTGTCTGGTGCCGGGCTAATAGACTTTACTGTCACATAACTGGAAATATTGTTGAGCTAATAAACCGAGCGGTTTTACAATTGCTCTTCTTCACATGGCAGAAAACGGTTTCATGAACAGTGAGAGGAGATGGAAATCAGCCATGTTGTGAGTACAAATAGGTTTACAACAGCTAAAGCAAGAATCATTAAACACTAATTTATCTTTATGGAGATCATGACTTTTAGCTGTATCAGTAAACATTGCAGTCCCACAGCTGTTAATAAGCTGGCTAACTTTGGCGACTCTCCAGGAACCGACCGTTCCACTCATTGGTCCAATTAACAAGGCAAGCTTCTATCAGAGGAGCCCCAATATGTCTCATCCTCAGACATCTTACCTTTGATTGACTGAGTCTCCCTTTCTGGATTGACTCAAGAAACCAGCACATAAAGCGAGCAGAGAAGGCCCATTTTGATTTTTATAGCCACGGCCCGACATGCTTTTCCCAAACATGAGGTGGTTGTATGCTGTCACTAAAATGAAAACCAATATGCCAATATGCCATGCTCACATCAAACAGCAAGGTTTCTTGGACAAGAGAGGCTGTTTCATTCTTCCTGGCTCCCTGTCGACATCATTAGGCAGGTTTCTAACCCCCGTTTGTTTCCCCACTTTAGTGGCACCATACCTGTCTTTGATCACCACTACACACACCTCATTATCAGATATGGCTTTTCCTTAATCCACAAAATCATATCCCTTCCCCCCAAACAGAAAACATCAATTCCACTTCTTAAGCAATAAAACCTGCACTGGCAAAATAAGGAACACATGGTGTACCAATTTGTGTACAATTGGCTGAATGACTATTATTATGTTATTATAGTATGTGTTTGGGATTTAACATTCATGATGGTCAATCCAACTAAAATCGCTCTATTGATTTACTCTCCATCCTGAATTGTATTTAACGCAGCCGTGAAGGTTTAAATACATGCTGTTGTTTTCACACTGACTGATTGGTGTCAGAGGTGACCAGTGAATGAAATCCCACTACCCAGCAGCAAAAGAGTTATGTACAATATCCCCTGTAAGCATATTGATTGGTGGCTGTGGTCCCAACCAGCCTGGATTAGATTTTGTGTTTACAGGGGCCATCTCTCAACTTGGTAATACAACAGGCTTTCTCATTTATAATTGTGAAACTGGCATTTTGAAAATCCCAGATCCAGATAATATCTATTGCCATCCCAGCTGTGTCCTTGTTGTTTATTGATAACTTTAATGATAGGCTCCCAAATGGTTATCACCCTTGCTGGCTTGGATATGTCGAGCAATGGGTGGAATTATCAAAGTTATTTGATGGTTTTATGAGAAGCAGTAACATAGACAAACGGATTCTCATTATTGGCCCTTACTACTTTGCGCTAGGCTAGACAATCTTGTACAATCAGGTACTTCAGACTCAATGGCTGTTTCTTGAGAGAAAAGAGCTCAGACATGTTGACCTCTTTTGGTTCAGAGTATTTATTCTGTGCTCATAGCCTCTGGCAGTAATTAACATTAGTCACAAGGATTTTACATGAGCACGTAATTAACATTGTGAAAATCTGTGGGGTTGCCACTGTTTCATTTAAGAAATACCTTTGGCCAGTACCTAGAGAACAATGTTAATATTCGTGTGATGAAAGATTGTCTATTTATCTTTAACAAGATGCAAATTCAACCTGCAAGTAAGAGTAACTTGAATTTGTACCTACATACTGTATGTACATAATATTTATTGTAAATCAACATTCATAAAGTTAATGCAGAATTTTATATAGAGACATAAAGGCAGAAAAGCTAAGTAAGCATTTTAAGCAGTGTAGAGTATTGAAGCATTTTCCAGGAAAAGGTTAAGCATACTGTATACGTTTCAAGAAGCATTATTATTATTATTATTATTATTATTATTATATAAAAAAAAGAAAAATGTTTGTCATTAAAGAACATAGGCAGAAACTCACACCTGAATCAGAAGGAAAATAATAGATTAAAACATGTTGTGCACAACACCCATATACAAAGATCAGAACACAATATGGATAGAAAACAGATCTACAACCATGGAAATTGATAAAAACATACAATAAGAAATACAATAAGAAACACAATAAGTTATCTTTCCCACAAAGACCACTGCACAGTAGCCGATTGCCTTTACCATTCTTCCCATAGGACAAATGCCGTATGTCCCAACATGTGTACTGTAGGCCTATCTAGAAGAGAAGAACAACAAACTGGCATAGCTTCAGGTAGGATAACTGTAAACAATGCTTTTGATTTCTTTTCAAAATACAGCTTTCAACATTGTTTGCGAGCATAGAGAAATGTACTTGTTGGTCATCCATATGACGTATGTATTCCACACATGTTCACCATAGCAATATGGCCTCCTCGTTCCCTGCAACCAGCAGGGGAATTAGTGGTGAGCCTGGCTGTAGTTACCGTCTGTATAATATACATTTCTAATGAAGCGGGCTCCTAGACCGGCCTTCTGTGTGGTCAGAGAGCCAAGCTTCCCCACAGGGAAGACAGCTGCAAGAGGAGAATATAATGCATATGTGCCTGGGTGGGTCACAGAGAGGAGGTGCTCTACCCGTAAGTCTCAATAGCAATGGGCTCCTCCACGCATCCATTCTCCTTGTCTCGGGTTCAGCTCATCTGTTTCAGTGTTAGCCCCTCGCTTCCACGCACTCACACACACACACACACACACGCACACCTACACACGCACACTCACACGCACACACACACGCAATCACAAACACTCGGCCCACAGCCAACTCTGTGTAGCTGTGGTGTTTCTTAAACTGTGACTGAGGAAAGCAGGATAGGCAATTACCGTCTCCACCCCTCGCTACCACCTGGGCATCCTGACGCAGTGTGCAGGCGGTAGCTGTGTGTGTGGTGGAGGAGCTCCTACTTCAGGCCAGCAGCCAAGGCTCTGCTCCCCACCCACCCTGACACCACAGATAAAGCCTGCAGTGGGTGAGGCAAGAGAAGCCGTGTAATATTCTCTGTGACCCGTCTAAAGCGTTTCACGCAGAAGAATGGACACGCTGCAAATGGATTTGCCCAGGTACTGTCCTCACGAAGAGACAAGCCAGTGCACTCTGCGTGTGTAGATTACAGGTATTAGAATGTGCTGCAGAAAAATAAAAACCTCACATAAACAGAGATAATGAACCCAGTAATGGTTTACTTTGGCGTGCTACCCACGTGGAGATGAACTGCAGTGGTAAAATGCCAACATTTAGAGGTTTTCACTACTGTATAATAATACTGTAGTGGTGGTGTGTACTTATATATTGCCCATCTTACTCCATGCATAATACTTGGTGGCCTTTTGCTTTCCCTGTGGAAGTTGTTGATTGTTTGTTTTGAAATATCCTAAAGTGCCCCGAAGATGGTATTTTGCTAACAATACGTTTTTTTCATTTCCTTGATAATTCTCAAAGAATGTTTTTGTGCAGTAGAGAAAATTTCAAAAATGTTTTTCGCAAATTCACAAACATCATGTACTTCGACGACTACTCAAAAGCAATTTCACCTGCCTGGGAATAGGTGCTCAATGGAAACCCTCCAGTTTATATGCTTCGACACTATTTCTAACATGAAAATGTAATATGTGCAACATACAGTATATGAATACTCTACAACAGGGCTATTTAACTCTGGTCCTGGAGGGCCGCACCCTGCATGTTTTAGACCTCTCCCTGCTCCAACACAACCGATTCAAATTAAGGGTCGTTATCAGGTTTCTAACAACCTTGAATCAGGCGTGTTGGAGCAAGGAGAGGTCTAAAACATGAAGGGTGCAGCCCTCCAGGACCGGAGTTGAATAGCCCTGCTCTACAACGTAACAAAACATAACACTACACATAAACATTTCACCAACCATGCCACAACAATTTAAACAAAATATGCAAATCAATGTTTCACTGGATTACCTCATTTATAAATACAGTACACACAAGCAAAACGTTTTTCAATACATACAGTACACGTGAATTCACACTTGTTTTCTGCTGATTTAGAAAGGTGACATTGCAATTAATTTCCTAACCCTGTAGCTCTCGCTTTGGTTGCAGTACCTGTAGACAGGTGTGGGTGTGCAGATGTGTTTCTGCCGTCTGTTACACCCCTCTTCAATGATAAACCAACGTTCAAGCTAAGTGCACTGGGACATTTTTAAAGGGTGGGTGTGCCTGCGCGATGGAGAGCTTCAGGTTACACATTTAATCGAAATAGAGCTAAAAATGTTTCAAAGTCTTCCCTTTAACTGAATAATATGTGTGAATGGCTGAGTTGTCTGAGAAGCGAGAGATGAAGATCCAACATGCCATCTGTCTAAATGAGAATGGGGCTCCTTCTGAAGTACGCCAGGCGTCGTGCTCAGAATTGCATTAGCGGCAAATAACTACAATAAAATGTTGTCTCCTATAAATATTCATCACATAGCTCTTCATTAGGAAGGAGCTGGGCGCTATTAAATGAATGTGGCCTCAGCATGGTGCACAGGTGTTGGTGGATACAATATATTTAAAACAGGTGGCTTGAGCCACAGGCATCAATAACTGTAAAGGTCAACTTCCCAATTTGAGGTTGTAAGGCTACTCATCTCTGTCTATGCTTCTTTACTTGCCTCTTGCCAGATCCCTGAAGGGTACTCGCTACTGTTTGCTGGCGAGGGCGGCTGTCTTCAGGCCTCCTTAAGCCAACGACTTTCCCCCTCAGACACGGGGGGCATATACTGGCACATTTAACAACAGAGAATAAAGCTAGGGGTGCGTGTTGCATCCGATACGCTGATTTGTTTCCACTGTGTGTTGGCTCTGTGCAGCAGGGGATGGACTGCAAACCCCCTGTAGAGGGTTGTGTTTGTGTGTGTGTGTGTGTACATGCGTGAGAGAGAGAGAGAGAATGAAACAAAAAGACAAGATGACAACGTGCCTACGTTGCAAATGACTTCACACTTGACCAATATATGGCCCATGCTCTCCATCACTCTCTGTCCCTCTCTCTCTCTATATATATATGTACTGTATCTCTGTGTGTTTATCTGTGTGTGTGTGTGACTGCGTGTGTGTGTGTGTGTGCCACACGCTGAGCAAGAACTATAATGCATTACACATTGCCATTGCCCCCTGTTCATGCACACAGTCTCACCTCAAATAAATATATATGTCTGGAATCTCATCTAGCGTGAGCAATGAGCAATAGGCTGAAGAATAAAATGATACCAAAAAACTGGTGGGATTATCTGTATGTGTGTGTATGTGTGTGTGCATGGAATAGATTGTAATGAGTGCCTTCAATGGCAGAGGTCCAGCCTCTCTCTTCAGTGCTGGGTATCTGGCAGCATAATGGGGTCACACAGATATGGAGGACAGGCAGAGGCTTTATTTCACAGAGCTGAGACGCAACGTACAAGGCAGCAGCTGGTGTGGGCCGCTGAAGGGTCCGGGTAATGAATTCCCGTCCCCGGCCCGTCTGCCTATAGCCTAGCTTCTGCCCGCGCGAACTCTTGCCTGGTTATTAAAAGGTGTCACAGGGCCCGACACGCGGCAAACGGAACCTCTGCTAATGATACCAGCGAGGGGGAAGGCTGTGGAGGAGTGGGCAGGGAGAACGAGCCGTGATGGAATATAACAAGGCAAGGGTTCCAGGACACCCGGTGTGTGTGTGTGTGTGTGTGTGTGTGGGTGAGGGTGAGGGTTAGGGTGAGGGTGGGTTGTCTCTTGGGATACACAGAGACTTCTGATTTGTCCAGTTACGGAAGTTTTTCTTCGTACCAGGGATGACAGGATGGATAGAGAGAGAGAGCGAGAGAGCTAGAGAGAGACAGAGCGAGGGGGGGGGGATGAGGAAAGCGAGAGAGAGAGAGAGAGAGAGAGAGAGAAAGCTGTGTCTCGTTGACAAATTCTGCACCCTTACTTTCTGGTGACATTGTCATTTTACAAGCAAGGAATTTTGCCAGAGCAGATTAGACATGGAAACAACTCTCCCCAGCCTGACTAAGTATTACTTGAGGTGGGTGGGGGGGGGGGGGGGGGTTGCTGATCAACAATTCTCCCTGCGTAGGTACAAAAAAAAAAAAAAAAAGACACTGTGACATTGTGCTCACTGTGAACCACTCCAGGTGCGTGGACACTGGTCATTAATTAATTAATAATTCTAAACTAAAGCGGATCGATTAAAACGGAGGTGCACAGGAACATTAATTATCACAGTGTTTGTCTATTGACTATATTGACAAAGATGTTTCTTAAAATAGCAGCCTCTCTCTAGGTGGTGCAGGTGAACATAACTTTGTTTCGTGTTTCACCTGTGTAGTATTACATGGGCGAGACTTCTGCTAGCTACATCCTCTTCTGTAGGTTGCTTGTGAGTGCATATATAGTATATGGTGTGCCTTTGTTTGTCTGAGGATGATAAGGCCTAAGAGGGGAGAAAAGATGGATGCGGCGTTAAGGCAGTGCCCCCTACACTAGGTGCCCTCCCCACAGAGCAATGCAAGTTATTTACTGATGCTGCCCGAGGCGTGGTGTGAGCAGCATCATTTCCCATGGGCCCTGCTGCACGGGGAAATAGAGGCACTCTGATTACCTAATCAGAGTGCATTTGGATCAGCCAATCAGCCGACACGATGCCGAGACGCCCTCATGTTATCTCTGGAGCAGGCTGGTGTCCTTAGCGCAGCTTGACGCTTCACTTTGCTCGGGTTTGTTCTTTCTTTCTTTCGTTCTTTCTTTCTTTCTTTCATTTATTTATTTATTTAGTTTGTTTGGGTCCCCAGTTGTCCCTGGTGATGGCGTGTGGCCATGGCAATGTGTGTCACTCTCTTCTGAGGGGAAATGAAATCTAAATGACAGACGAAAGGGGCCAAATGGCTTCAGAATGGATCGCGCTGTTAATGAAAGTCCCTTGCTCTGAAAATTATGTTTCACAGGAACCTCTGCAGCACAGACGGCTCCCATGAATATTCAGCACCTAACTTTGTCAGGCTTATTTAGCACACTAGCAGGAGAACAGCATTTTGGATCAAATTCCCCTGCTTTGGAAGATGAGGCTCAATGTTTGGTGGAAGTTGTGTGAAAAAGTATATGCATGCTTGTAACCCAGCCTGGCATTTTTCTTGTGACACCCAAGCATTTGGGTGTCACTTATCCCCCACAGAGCCATCCACAGTATGGCTGTGTAACACTACTGCATTTATTTCTGCTTGTTTGCCAAACCATTCCTTGTTTATGCTGTTGACGGTTATTTGCAGTGAGTGGGCGGTATGCCTGTATGCATCTGAAAAAATAAATGTGATGGGAAGGGTGGGGGTGGGGGTGGGGGTTGGTCCATTTAAAATCTATGTTTAAGCTTTACCACTCTGCCTGTGAGGCCTACGTCCCCATAGATATGCCTTTTTATTATTATTATTTATTGCTCTGCAACAAGGCAGGTGGCATATATCATATTAACTCATTGTGGAGGACAGCGCAAATCCATGAAATTTACTGTAAAATTTGATTTGTGACAGCAACATTTGGAAATAGAATAGGATTGTAATTCTCTTGTGCTGCAGATAGAAGCAGCAGAGAAATGGATAATGGGTTTCATGGATACGCGTGTAACAAATCGAACAGGTTAGCACAGTATTAGTCTCGCATGGAGCCAGCTATTATTACATACAGCCTGGGACACAGTGCTGGCTAACTCAAGACCCACCTACTTGACAGGAGAGTATTTCGACGACAAATACATAACTCAATGACCCAGTCGGACGTTAAACTTGCACAGAGGAATATGTTGGGAACCGTAATGAAACAAGCCTGGCTGTTTGCAGATTTTGTAAATCTGCGAAATAATAGGCTACAGTTATTGCTTAAAGTAAGTAAAAACATTGAAATTAGTAAATAAAGCACTGCACTAGCGTCGCACCAAAATGACGTATACAGACTTGTGACAATGATAACAGCCAATAGAATTTGACATCGTCGACATGAGGTTGAGACAAGCACATTATAGGTCAGCTGTTTGCTGTGACCTTTCTGCATGGCTGTGACCAACACCAAAGGTCAGCCAATAGGCGGTCAATAGACCTGTGTGTAGCGTAGACCTACCCAGGATCACAAGGCTTATTGATTATTGAGGCTGGCACTGAAAAGAAAAAGGCAATGCAGAAATTCTGACTACAAGAGGGCAGAACCAGCAGAAATGAACTAGTTTCGACTCACTCCCCCACTCACCACCTCTCCCGTCCTGTTTTAAAAGTGATATATTTCCATTAAAGCTGTTTTCAATCACAGTGTGACAAAACCATTCCAGTTGACTCCCACCATTAATGTCTTAATTGTGTGGCAGAGGAGCTTGGGGTACAGAGTCTGGCATGGCCTTGCATTCTGAGACTCCCCACCATTATTGGACAGATGGTGGAGGGGGGGGGGGGGGGGGGGTGGGAAAAT
>JAODUK010032371.1:9216-22529 GCA_027564635.1 Typhlichthys eigenmanni
TATACAGTACATACTGGAGGTGAAGTACAGTATATAGTATACAGTACATACTGGAGGTGAGATATAATATACAGTACATATTGGAGGTGAAGTACAGTATATAGTATACAGTACATACTGGAGGTGAGATATAATATACAGTACATACTGGAGGTGAAGTACAGAATATAATATACAGTACATACTGGAGGTGAGATATAATATACAGTACATACTGGAGGTGAAGTACAGTATATAGTATACAGTACATACTGGAGGTCACTGCAGTGTGTCGGTAAAGCACATTGAAATCACACCAAGCCTATAGTGTTGAGTGTTTCCTCACTATAACCATGTCTATGCTATTCAGAGTGTTCTGCCCCTGCTCTGTGTGTTCATGTCTGTTTCAGGCCATGAAAGAGAAGTGTAGAGAAATATCAACAGGCAGCCACTTGAAAGGCAGCGAGACGGAGGGAGGGTGTCTTTCAGGTCAGGGTGCTCTGACTCTGTCAGGAGAGCTGACTTGTTTTTATGGCGTGTTGTCGGGACAGATGCCAGACGGAGGTTTCTAGGAAGAGAACGCGCGATGGGAGAGTAATGCGATAGCGTGGGAGGAGATGGGAGTGCAAGGCTCGTTGTGAAATGTGCAGACTGAAATGTGGCTTTCTGGTTATGTCTTGACAACTTGAAGGACTCTTTTATTATAATCATACCAGACAATGTAGAAGATCATCTTTAGTACTATGCATAGCACAGCTCATAAGCTACTTGGCTTTGGCTTTGGTTATTTTCTAATACTTACTTGCATTTTGTATGCGTGCTTATTCCCAGTTAGGCATGGTATGATATCCTGACCAAAATAATTGCAATATATTATATTATCGCGATTATTTCTTAAATTATTAAACTCTTAAAATAGTACTAAAACATACATACATACAAAGTTATTTTGTATCATGACACACATACTGTATCTTTTTTGTGTAATTATTTTTATTTTGAAACCAGTATTTCAACCAATCCAATTTATCTGATTTATAAAACACAATGGGCAAGTCAAGCCTTCAGTCATTGTGGTGATTTACTGGAAAGATGCAGGCTAATAAATACATTAGTAAATCAATACAATTGGAATGTACACTTATGAACATATTAATTCTTATCTGAGGCTATTCATGATTATCGCGATGATGGACATTCACCACAATACAATTATTGTCAGTATTTTTATTGCGATAAACAATAATATATATTGTCTCATCCAAAATCCCAGCTTTTGAAATCAATTGATACTCTTTATCTCTTTAAACACTCTCACCTCTGCATTTTATACAATAAAGTTGGCTGGCCTTCTCCAGGCACATGTAGGCTCAGTCACTGGTATATTCTGATTTACATGGCCATGCTGGGTCTTATTTGTGCATTTATTTTAGTTTTTTTAAATAGTGGTAGGTATTTCTTGGCATTGCCAGGACATCATTTTACTACGGTAGCTGTTCCAAATGTCTCTGCAAAAGGGCCTTTATATACACTTCCTCTTCAGCTTTAAATGTCTTGCAAAGAAACAAATTGCATTTTTTTTGTGCTTGGTCATTTAAAGTAAATTATAAAATATACAAAATATTAATTTCCTGGTTAAATTAAGGTTTCATAATAATATTTGCTCTGCTCTTCACAATTTAACATTGTACATTTTTACTTGGTGATAAAAACCTTTTTTAAATCAAATTTCCCTCCAAATCCAAATACATCCAAAGGCTCCCCTTGCCCACACATACACACATACACACACACACACACGCACACACACACACACCATCATGTTGACCCCTGAACATGCCAGACCGAGCGGTGAATATACAGTAAATACTATCACTCACCATTACAACAGGAAGCCAATGGGGAACTCGTATGCGGGCCAGCTGCGGACCACGCGCTTCGAGGAGGTGCTCCACAGCTCCATCGAGGCCTCCCTGAGGTCCAGCACGGTGGTGGCCCGGCCCGTGTTCTCACAGCTCTACCTGGAGACGGAGACGCTTGTGGGGCGTAGTGGTGCGTTGGTCAGACACGCCTTAGAGAGTTTCAGTTTCATTTCACAGCGAGTAATCAGTCTGTAACCCCTCAATGCAAAACGGTTTGGCGACCGTGTGTTGAAAACAATTGGGCCAATCAGCAGCTAGCTGAAGATTTCACAATCGTACGTTGTGACGTTTCAATTACCACCGGTGCTCTGGCTGGTATTAAACATACTGATTGGGTGAGATAATGGTAGGTAGTCCAATCATATGTAAGGACGTTTGATTGAAGTGTATTAGTGTCACCCTTTTGACAAACGCTTTTGAATCGAGAGGTTCCAGACTGAAATGAAATTGGAGCCTGCACCTACCACACACTGCACATTGCTTCCTCAGAAGTACAACATTAGCTTAGGAGCAATTCTGATTGGGGGGAACTGTACAGTCTGTAGAATGCTTAAGTGTCTCCTCCCTAACTGTGAAGTTGAGCTAAGTGAGAGTGACGATAAAAAGTTAAGTTTGGGAAGTCACTCCTGCGCAAAACAAATATACTGTACTTAGAATGCTATTGCCATGACGATGCCAGCAGCTGTGTTTTGTTGTGTGGTCAATGTGTTGCTGGCGTGTGTGGGTATACAGTATTTAACGTCAATTTAATTTATTTGTATCCATATCCTTTAATCACATTACATTCTCAAAGGGCTGCACAGACCCACAAATCACCCAGAAACCAACAACACCTACACAGAGACATTTAAAGTCTCTCAATAGACACACAATTGTTAGCTTTTACTAGCAGCCCAATGTAACTGTCTGCTCTGTCACACAGAGCATGATGATGACGAGGATGAAGATGGATCGGGGTCCAACAGTCCCCCGGCCCCATACCAAATGAAACCCCCACCCGAGGGCTGCTGCACCACGGATGGTACGGTCACACACACTCAAACATCTCTGACATATCTGTTTTATAGAGATTTTCGTAGTAAGCAATCAGTCACAAAACCAGGAGCCATCATCTAATACCATTCTAGCGCAGACATTTTATTCGCTAACAGAAAGCACCCAAACTGTCAAATCGAGGAAATAGACAGTTTTTGCACGGTATTATCACAGGATTAATTCGCAAGTCTGTATTCACGAGTTTTACATTTGCGCTCCGGAGTAGGATATTTAAGTACACGAAATGTTCAAACATGCATGCTTTCAAATGTTCACACTGTTTCTGCACACGAGTTTTGACATTAACTTGACGGTATACATAACAAACAAGTAAGCTTTGCTGAAAACGAAGCAAAGCAATTTAAAGGTAAAACCAGAGACATTATATAGAGGAGACCAGAGCCATGGAAATAACAGAGTTATGCCAAAAAAAAAAAACATTAATGCCCCCAGATATAAATAATAATAATAATAATAATTATTATTATTATTATTATTATTATTATTATTATTATCTGTGGACCTCCCCATTGACTTTCATGGAACGCTGAGTCTTTCTGGTCTGTATAAAGGGTGAAAAATCCAATGCGGAAGTGCCATCCGTTGAGCTTTCTGTTTCCGAGCTCTCTGGTAAAACCTTCCGAAACAGAAGTGAAACCCTTTCACGTGTTTCCTTCCCCGGCAGGCTTCTGTCAGGCAGGCAGAGATGTGCGCCTGTCCTCCCTGGGGTCAGAGCCCCTGGAGGTGCCCCCGGGGTTCCTGCTGGTGGGGGCCCGGGCACCCTCTCTCCCCGACACTCTGCTGGTGTGTGCCATCGACCGCCGCTTCCTGCCCGACCACCGGGGGCGCAACGCGCTGCTGGGTGAGGCATTAGGTCATCAGAGCAGCGTGGACATGCAGTACACACACACACACACATGCATGCATGCATGAATGCTCGTGCACACACATACAGAAACACACGCGCGCACACACACACACATTCACACATGCACACACAAACGTACACACACACATACTGTATGCATGCACATTTGCATGCCCGTACAGGCACGAAACACACACACACACACATAAATAGCCCAGTGTGTAAGTAACATTTTGTTTATGATACTGCAAATATGCAACCAATATGCGCTGATAAGGTTTACGTCTTGCTGCGCTCTCTACAGGCTTCTCAGGGAACTGCGTGGGCTGTGGAGAGAAGGGTTTTCGCTACTTCACAGAGTTCTCCAACCACATCAACCTAAAGCTCAGCACGCAGCCCAAGAAACAGAAGCTGTTGAAGTACCATCTGCACCGCAACAACCAGGGCGTTCTGGTTAAAGGGGCCCCCATCTACTGGAGAGGACTTGGTAAGAAGGCGGGTATAGAATCAGGCCGCCAATATTATCAGTCCACACAAAGCAATAATGTTCACAGTTAAAGGTGGTATAGTGCTAGCTTAGCTAATGCGCTCACTATAGTCAGAGACATTATATAGAGGAGACATGCCACTTGCCACAATTTTGAATGGAGCTCTATGGGAGAATTCTGAAATGCCAGAGGTGACAGAAGAGCCAATCACCTGCTTTCTAATTGCAGAACGGATAACCTGTTAAGCCAGTTCGGTGTCGTGAAATCTTGCGCATTCGTAGTGGCGAAAAAATGCTTATTAAGCATTATTATAAGCTTATTAATTATCAGATTTGACTCTTATGTCCCAATGATCACTGAAAGAGCGATTATGGCTCTATCCCTATTAATGCCATTGAGTACTTTCCATATTAAAGTTTGGAAGTTAAAAGATCGTTGCCGAGTGGCGAGACTTGCCTATAAGGACTTTGCTATAGTCCTCCATACCCACAATCATCATCTCCATCATGCTTCTCATCAAGGCAGAGCTTAGGTTGGTAATAGTACCGAGACCGACAAGCACAGTTACCTGCTGTGGTCTACTTTTGACGCTCTGTTATTGTTTGGCTCCAAGCTTGTTTACTTCTGTTTTTTTGTGTCAGTCTTGACCAGCAGTCCAAATACCTTCAGACACATCAGTCGAACTGGAAATTAAATGGCTGTATGCTCGTATACTCGGACACTTTCCAAATGATTCCTAGGCTTTCCAGACTGATTCTCACGGCGAAATTCAACTGAAGCTCCCAAGACCAGCGTGGTCCTGCAAGGCCAGCTGCTCTAGGGATCCTCCTAAATCTTCACATTTCACAATACTTATTATACTCCAGTTTTAGTAGGTTTTAGAATATGTGCGTGTGCGTGCGTGCATGCGTGTGCATGTGTGTGTGTGTGTGTGTGTGCACGTGCTGGTGTAGAGGGTGGCAGAGTGATGGGGGCGGCCAGTGTGTCAGAATGTCATGTGACCTCAGATGAGTCACTCGGTTCTTTCAACACACATCCAGCACACACTCACACAGGTAACACACGCACACACACACAGGTAACACACGCACGCACACACACAGGTAACACATGCACACGCACACACACACGCACGTGCACATACACCACACACTCCAGATCACGCAGGTAACACACACACACACATGTAGTGGATATACACATGACATTGACACCTCAACCCAATTGTTGTGTGTCTGTGTGTGTGTGTGCGTGCTTCCATGTGGACCCTTTAGCTCCTCCCAACATCGCAGACGTCCCTCCCTCCTTAACTAACGGCAGCCATGTTGCCCCTCCACCCACCCAGCCGCCTGTCAATCACCTCGGACCGGGCAGACCGTCCTCTATAGGTATGCTGTATTGGGGGAATATGTGTGTGTGTGTGTGTGCGTGTGTGCGCGTGTGTTTGTGTGTGTGTGTGTGTGTGTGCACGTACCTGTTAACCTCCCATCCAGTTACCTCACACCTCTTTTAGAAGATCCTTTTGAGGCTCCTGTCTCTAACACATTAACAGCATCCCCAGTGTGTGTGTGTGTGTGTGTGTGCGTGTGTGTGTGTGTGTGTGTGTATTTTAACATCCCCACTACACAAGAACCAGCCACTGCATTGTGTGTGTGTGTGTGTGTGTGTGTGTTTGTGTGTGTGTGTGTGTTTGTGTGTGATAGATAGAGACAGAACGAGCTTGTGTGTTTGTGTGTGTGTGTGTGTGTGAGAGAGACAGAAAGCTTGTGTTTATATGTGCGTGTGTGTGTGTGTGTGGTTGGTGGAGAGGGAGGGGGGGGTGCTTTGTTTTGCCTGCTTTCACTTGCCAACACAAAACCATGCAGACTCTCCCCCCCCCTCCAACTGTCCGTCCCTCCCATGTCTGTCTCTTTGTTTCCGCTCCCTCGCTCAGACCCTCACCTCTATAAACCTGGGCTGTAAAGTTAATGCCTTTCCTCCATCTCGTCCTTGTTCTCCGCCCTGCATCACTCTCTCCTTTCTGTCTGGGCCGAGCGAAAGGCTTCCTTCCTGCCTGTCTGCATTGTTCATGGCCTCTTAACATGTGGCTCTTTTGTGTGTGTGTGTGTGTGTGTGTCTTTTGTGTGTCTGCTGAGGGCTACTGTGTGTGTGTGTGTGTGTGTCTGTTGAGGGCTACTGTGTGTGTGTGTGTGTGTGTGTTTTGTGTGTCTGCTGAGGGCTACTGTGTGTGTGTGTGTGATGAAGTTGTAGCTTGTTTATCATAATGTGCACGATGAACTTTAGTTTAGCGCATGTAACATGGTCAGTGGTTAATTTCTATTATCTTTGCCTCAAGCGTGTATGTTCTGTTGCTATGACCCGCTTTATAATAAGTGATGCTAGTAAAGACCTCTACGGCTTCAGTGTGTGTTGTATGGCTTTGGTTGCTGCAAAATACTGTTTGTCTAAATAGAGGGTTAATTTAGGGCTGGGAATCAGCCCTAAATTAACTAATCGCTCAAATTTGCTGCGATTAATCACTTTTGTTTTTTGGTGCTTTTTGTTATTTTACAGACAGGACAGTATGCAGGGGACCTGCGGCTCCTGAGTCGCGTGTGGCTCCCTGTGGCTTTGACAAACGTCATATAGAACTTTATCTAGGTTATCCCCCCACCCCAGTGTCTAAATGGATCTAGTCCATTCTAAATCGTGAGTGCACAGTAGCTGGTATAGGCTATTATTCAATTATGTTTTCAAGTCACCAGAAATGGGCATCTTAACATTTCACTGGTCCCCCAGTTCAAAATCACTCCTGCACCCTTGGAAAAACATGTGCATTAATTCACATTTAGTATTAGTAATGTTGATAGGCTAAGCAGGGAGCAGGGAGACATCTAAATCATGCAGGGCAGTGGGTCCCCCAGGACCAGGGTTGAGAAGCGCTGAATGAGCACATTCACCTCCCTCTCCTCGCTAACCTGCTTCAGAGCCTTTCGCTTACCCTTCTGCTCAGGTCTTCATGCAAACAATGGACCCCCTAAGAAGAGACACAAGGGCTGGTCTCCCGAGTCATCCGCTGTGGCGGAGAACACCGCGAAGAGCCTCCCTTCATCATCCTCTTCATCTACGCCATCTCTAGCATCACCTTCCTGTGATCTTACTAATGGAGCCAGACCTGGTAGGAGGAAGACATGTTGGCGTTTTACATTAAAGTAAATGTTTCCTGTTTCTGTTCCTGATGTGTGTGCGTGTGTGTGTTGGGTTTCATTTTCTCACCATTCAGAAGCTGTATGCTCAGTAAATGCGGGGGGTCCTAAGGGGTCCTCAACCCCACTGTCCCCTCCTGGGCTGTCTGTCTCTGTGCCTGATCAGCTTCTCCAGACCTGCAGATTACAGCCTGTTATCTTCAAAGGTCAGTTGCTTCTGTGTACTGTATATACTTTATAGAGTACATGTTGATAGCATGCTTTTCTGTGTTGTTCAGGACGCAGCTACAACAGCCATTACATAGTGCCACTAGGGCTGGGCGATATGGACCAAAAATAATATCCCGATATATTTAGGTTGAATACCGATACATTATATATATCGGTATTTTCTATAAAGTGGGATAAATCTTCAGGCATAGCAAAAAAAAAACAGGAAACCTGACGGAAATGTGATATTTTTTATTTGTAGCGACATTAATTGACATGTGAGCTTTCTCTGGTGTCTCCGCCCCTTTGACACTCTGAACGCACTAAGTGCAGGCATGGAGGGAGAGACGAACAAATCAAGTCATGAATAAATGCATAATAGAACTATATTGATATAAATGATATTGTCTAATCTTATATCTCTTCTGAAAAAATTCTGATATACCGGTATATTGCCCAGCCCTAATTGCCACTATTAAAAATGATTGTGTTCCTTTGTCCCATTTACAATTCTGGAATCCCTGTTTTACTTGTGGCATCCTTTTTAGAAGCTAATTTCCCCTTCACTTCTCACTTATCTCACACATATATATTGTATACTGTATGGGTTGAGAGCATTGTTTTTATGTGTTGTCCAGGGTGCCTCTACATTGCATCTTCATACTATTTACTTTACTTACTATAACACTAGAAGCCCTTGTGGTTGGAACCAAAATTACACGCAGTGGGCTGGCACTCCTCTCCACTCCCCTCCACTGTACCAAAGTGTTTGGTGTTAAACGAGGCTCCAACGATAACTAATGAAGCTACAGTTAATAATGTCTTGCAGAGCCAGCCTTTACTTACTTAAAGTCTGGGACACAGCGCTGGCTAACTGTGTCAAAATCTGCCTACTTGACAGGAGAGGTATTTTGATTGACATGCAGAAACTTATACAGGAGAATTAGTTGCGAAATTTACCAACACAACTCGGGCTGTTTTCAGGTAGTGTTCTGTTAGCTAGGCTACTGTTAGTGCTTAAAATAAATGTAACAACTGAAATTAGTAAATAAAGTAAGCTACTGCACTAGCATTGCACAGATACAGACTTCGTGAGTGACAATGCTAACAGCCAATGAAAATCTACTTCTCGATTTGGAGAGTGCTGTGGAGCTTTCAGGGGTCTATGCATCAGATGTTAGCTTACAGGGGTCTATGCATCAGACGTTAGCTTGCAGGGGTCTATGCATCAGACTATAGCTTGCAGGGGTCTATGCATCAGATGTTAGCTTACAGGGGTCTATGCATCAGATGTTCAGCACAGAGCTTATGTGACGTAGTGCTGATAGACGGGAGAGGCTGAGACTAATAATGTGATAGGATGATCACAGTTGCCAGAAAGGGAGTGGCAACCTTTTGAGCTTTGATTGCCATGCTTATGGATCAATAGTATTCGTGAAAGTATTGAAAATGCTGTAATGTTTTCCGCTGTAATGTTTTCTCCTTTCCTCCAGGGGCCGCTCTTTACAACACTTTATACATCATATTTAAAAAACTTTTATGCGTTTTGCGCGTCGAGAAAATGTGAATTATGCAATTCAAATACACACATAGTTATTGTAATCTATGTATGTAATTACATTTTTGATAAATACATTTATGTGTTTTTCTTTAATTGAAACCTTTCTAAATGTAAAATCTGATGGTGGTCAATCTGATTCAACTGAAAGCGGGAGAAAACACACTCTGTAAACAGTATTCATAGCATTTTTGACCCGGACGTAATTTGATTTCTGTGATGAGTTTTAAGTCCAGGTGTACGGAACACCGTGAGTTAACAGTATAGTTTTCTAGGCTCACACTGTTCTCTACCCCTCCCTGTAAACCTGTCATGGCATCCCATTGTCCTCTACCCTTCTTCCCTATACAGTAGCTTCATTTGCACAGTATTCCTTTAATGTCTCAAAATAAGCATAATGTACAGTATCTACAGGCTACATTGCACAAGTCCGGTTAACAATCTGTCGAGAGAGTGGCGCAGACTATTATCTGAAACACACCAAGCCGACAGTTGGTTCAGTCCAGCGGGTGCTGAGTTCCCACCCTGACTGAATTGCTGGCAGCTTCCAGGTCTGTGGGAACCACCGAACAGATGGCTATGGCCAGCCTGTTTCCCTCCAGAGGTCATAGGTTATCCAACACCCAGGGCCGGTTCTCAGCCACCCTGGCCTCCACTGGCCACCGCTCTCCCTCTGACCTCCACCCCCCCCACCCACCCATCCCCATCCACAACCCTTTCTAAAAGGGACCCATCACCAATACATCCCTCCACCCTTTCATCAACCTGCGTATGTCACCAGCCCCTCCCCCCCACTCTCTCCTCTCTAACTGACTCTTGATACTATTAATGCCCAAAGGGAAAGGTCTCCTTTAACTCGATGACGTGATGCCATGGTTGTAATGTGAGCCATAGTGTCAGTGTCCCTTACTGAACTCATACCGGACTCACAGCCGACGAGATTCTGTGAGATTCTGGCTCAGTTCAGAGGTGCGTTCTGATTCGTTGCGTACATTATCTTTCAACTTTAAAACTGGAATATTATGTGTAAATATTCCAAATAGTTAGATTTATTCTAACAACCCCAAGTCCAGTGTGCATGTGTGTTTGCTGAGAACTGACTCCTTGGACCATTGGTGTGTTTTTGCCAATGTTTGCATCGAACTCAAAGCAAAGGAAAAATAATTTCAATATGTTTGCGATGCGAACTGCAATGCTTCTGTTTTACATTAGTGACACACCCAACTACTTGGTGTTCATCTTGCTCCTCTATGGTTCTCGATACCCTGTTGCATGGCAACATTTACACCATTCTTTCTCTCCTTCCTATTTGCACATTTCTTTTTAATTTTTTGTTCATTTTATTTCATTTTTTTTAATTTCCTCATCTCCTGTCTTCAGATGGACATCCATTCACCTGTATCATCTATCTCTTCCTCTGGGAGGACAGACTGCTCATTTTCCCACGCTCATTTTCCCACCACGATCATGTACAGCTGTTTGTGTGTGTGTGTGTGTGTGTGTGTGCGTGTGTGTGCGCGTGTGTGTGCATGTGTGTGTGTGTGTACTATGTATGCAGATGCTGTCATCCGTCCATACCTAATCTGTGCGTTAGTTGTCCAATTACTTCTATCACAGATGCTTTAATCTTTTGCCCCGTTATAGAGGGACTATATTTTGGGGGCAGTAACCTGCTCAGAGACATGTTTGACCCTCAGCCCCTCTTAATGAATTAATGGTTTCCTCTCCTGCTATTCCAGGTCATGGGGCGCTGCCCCAGCTGATTGGTAACGTCAGTGAGGTGTTGGTCAGCTCTCTGCTGCAAAGCTGCTACCTGAGCTCCCAGACGCTGCCCCGGGTCTACCAGCACTACGGGCCCTCGCCCATCCAGCCCCTGTCCACCGAGATGCAGATCCTGCTCACCGTCTATTACCTGGTGCAGCTGGGTCAGTTGGAGAAACCAACAGAATTAATCGGCATAATAAATTTAACCTTTACAAGCTATCAATTGGTATGACGCGTTAGGCTGGAACCCCACAGGTTAAATTAGGGTTATATTGTTTATTAAAAAAATGTTAATCTTTATTTAACAAGGTAGGCCGATTGAGAACTTATGCTCATTTGCCACGGCAACCTAATAACATAAAAATATACAAAGTTTAAAATACAATACTAACAGTACATTTTTGCGTTTGCATGCTGGGTTAGTTGGAGAAAGCAACAGAATGAATCTGCGTAAAAACATTTAATTTAAGTACAATGCTAGTTCTTCCTTTACTAGGTTTGAAACCTACGGGACAAATTAGGGTTTTTTTTTGTTTGCATGCGAGTACTGTCTGGTCTCCAGTCCAGTGTCGCTGGTGCATAAAGGGTCTCTCTGCGCCTCCACAGGGCCGGACCAGGTCCCTCTGATCGAGGACCTGGAGCAGATCTTCATGCGGTCCTGGAGGGAGTCCCACCTCAGTGAGATCAGGCAGTACCAGCAACCCTACACCCAGGCTACCACCGGAGGGCACTATGGAGCAGAGGTATGGCTGGTTTCACACTTTCAAACTTAACTGCATTTGTCATTAGTTGGGCAGCTCATATACCAGCAATTGTAAGCATTGTAAGTATAGAATAATTACATCATATTTTCATCATGACACAAATGTCACTATCATTAAATCAACAAAGTAGCTACTGGCCTAAATGTAATGTAATGTAAGTGCTTACAGTAATACATAAGAGCAGAAAATGGGCCCAGATGGGCGTGTCTTAACAGACACAGATAGCTGGTCTAGTCAGGTTAGGATATCACGTCACGCCGTCACAACGTTTACATTTATGTACCCAATATTGTTTGCCCCTCTCTACCCCCCCCCTTCTCCCCAGATGCCCCCCCTGCCCCCATGTCTGCCCCTGCCACCCCAGAGCCAGCAGCCGCTGACCCCGAGCCAGCTGCCATGGCTGGCCCAGCTGGCCGCCTCGTCGTGCGGGGAGGGCGTGCTGGTGCTGGGGGAGCACACAGGCTCGCTGGCCCAGGGCCTGAGCCAAGCGCTGGGCCGCCTGATGGAAGGCCGCCTGGCCAACACCAGCTATGTGGTCATTATTGTGGCCGCGCCGGGCCAGGACACGCAGTCCTGCGTGGTGGTCACAGGTGGGCAAGTTTCTGGCAATCACAAAAACAATGTAATCGAGAAAAAAAGCTATTATTTTGCACAGCAACCAAAGTCAATGATCGTGTTAAATAATCGTGATTTTAACGTGTGCTTGTGTGTGTGTGCGTGTGCTCCAGGCAAACACCAGTGCCGTGTCCTGGCAGAGAGCATGTATTCCCCTAGCAACGGGCTGAGAGAGATCACCCAGCAGCTCTCATCTGGTCTCGCCCAGGAGCTCTCACACTACTGCAACTCTCTCGGGCCAGGTACTGTGTGTGTGTGTGTGTGTGTGTGTGTGCGTGCGTGCGTGCGTCTTGTCTGTCTGTCTGTCTGTCTGTCTGTCTGTCTGTGTGTGTGTCTGTCTGTCTGTCCGTGTGTTTCTGTGTGTCTGTCCGTGTGTGTGTGTGTGTGTGCTCCATCCAATTAGTATGTAACTTTGTAGTTCATTTTCTCTATCCAGATGTGTAACATGGTTGTTCATCTCCTCTGTCTGGGTGTGTGTCTGTGTGTGTGTGTGTGTGTGTGTGTGTGTGTGTGCATGTGTACGTGCTTGCGTGTGTCTGTTGGTTGGGTGTATGTCCTGGTGTGTGTGTGTATGTGTGTGTGTGTGTGTGTGTGTGTGTGTGTGTGTGTGTGTGTCAGACGGGGATGTAGACTCCCTGCTTGACAGCTCCTCAGCAGACAGCAGTGAGCCTTCTCCCCTGTCCAGCAGCCAGGAGGTGTCCCTGGAGGAGAGGAGCCCCAAGGACACGCCCGCTCCAGACGCACACAGCCCCAGGGACGCACAGTGTTCGCCCAGCCCACAGAAGCACACAGCTCCAAGTCCCAAGGAGACATGTTCGGGTAAGGCTGGTCTCCCAGCCTCTTCTGTCCATCAGCACTACGTCACATAAGAGACCGTCTCTAGTCTCAGCCTCTTCATCAGCACTATGTCACATAAGAGACCGTC
>JAODUK010032392.1:0-22520 GCA_027564635.1 Typhlichthys eigenmanni
TATTTTTTTACATTTTATTAATATATCTAGAGATCAAAAATAAATAACATTTCATAATTGAAGAGTGCTTCTTTTACTCAAGCAGATTCTGTCCTTCCCTGAGAAACTGGCCTGAGCCCAGGGTGTAAATTGTCATACTAATAGGGCTCACTTCAGCGCTGGCTTGGTCAGACTGGTTTATTGTTCTAGCTCTGGCTATGGGAACTGACATAATAGCAATAGCAAACATGTGAAAACCACCAGAGCAGCCATCACTGTCACCCACAACAACTATTGTGGGTGACAGTATTGTTTGCTTTCACTTGCTGCCTTACTGTGCCACACCCAAGACACTTATTGTATTTACATTCTCATGGATTGACAAAAACTATAAACAATATGGCTGATCAACATGTTTGTATATATTTACCACCCCACTCCCCACAAAACAGAGCTAAAGCCTCAGATTAGGCCTCCACTAGGCCACTACAGCGATTTGTTAGTTTATTCTGTAGTAAAGCATCAAATTGCGCCTGATGTAATTAGACAGTGCACATTTAGAAACCGCCAGTTTCATAACACAGGTTTGAAATCTTAAGACATGTTGCTTCTTTCCCATGGTGCAGTGCCAATGTGGATCAATGTCTTACTTCTGCTAGCATGCAGTACACAATGTTAAGCAAACGTTTGTGGCTTACTAAGCAGACACAATGGCCAGTGAAGCCGGATTGGTAAATATGTGTCACAAATGTCAAACATCTAACCTACAGAGGATGGATTTATTACCATTTTAGTTGTCATAAAATCAAGACGACAAGAATTTGATGACAGAATGTTTGTCTAAACATGCAATTCAGACACATAAAAGCATCTAGCTTTTCCCACTATATATCTCAGCCAGGACAAGCTATGATTATAGCTTGTGGTGTGGATGTTTGCTTGAGTAATGTCATTTGTCTCCCATGCTGGATATTTACTGTTGACATCTGAGCCCCTTTTCCACATGACTCCAAGTGACGGTTTGGTGTCTGTTGTTCAGATCGTAACAGTAGAGTGATTTTAACGGAGTGAGTATACCAGGTAACACTCTTTCTGGCAGGTGAGGTTGATGCAGATGTTATCACGAGGCAGCGGTGAGAGTCCTCTGCAACGCGCGTCTACTACAACCACCACAACACCTGCTAGCATGCTACGTATAGCAAAGCATGACTGAAGGAGGTGGTAAGGGCTGATTATCTATGGAGATAAAGACACCTCCATCCACAGGTCTACCATGCTGTTTACACAACATACACATTCTTCATGTCTAGTGGTGGGTCTGGCGTGTTTTATTATGCGTCACGGTGGTGATAAAAAATGCCACTTTACTACAAAAGAAAAAATATTTTTCATAAATATCCATAATCCATAATATAATGAGGACCTGATGTATGAGCTCACAATATTTTAGCGAATCTGGGGGTCAAACAAACTTGTATATATAGATAGTATGTCACATAATATAGTGTATAAATATATATCTCAAAATGTATTTACACACATTTGTTTTATGTAGCCCACTGTCTGTCTGTCACTAAACATTGCAGAATTAATAATGTCAGGTGTCAAAACTCATTTTTGATACATCTAAATCATCTTTTCCAGGAATATCTCTTAGAGATTTACTTTGCATTATGTGTAGCGGCCTCCTTGTCATTTGTCACAAAAATGCCTAAAAGCTATAGTGATAAACCAACTGTGACATATTGGCCAGAAACTGATACCGATGCTTAAAATAACCATTTGGCCGATAGCCAATGCTGATGCTGATGACATTTTATTTTTCATATTCACTTATTTATTTATAGTTTAATCTGTAACAGTGAATGTAACATATAAATAATGTACTCAACTTGTAATGTAAAGTAATTAAATGTTAACCAGAAATTGACACAAAAGTCCTACAAACACATGTTTTCATGTTATTGTCTCTCTCCGCTGTGTTTACAGATAACACCTTTTACAAGTGCTAGTTAGTCTGTTAACTATTTGTCTCATGCTGGTCAAAAAACAAACACGTAGGTGTGTTTTCTTGCACGTCTCATAACAGTGCTGCTGAGCATGTGAAAATGTAACCACTATGGGTCCAACACCCTTACACACTTATGGATGTTCACTTCTTAAAACCAAAAAAATATACTATATTAAAGATGTAATGAAACTCTCAACTGTATTTGTCCCACACACAGCCATTCAGGATATACACCCACTTGGAAATGTGAATATCTGAAATAAGAAACTTTAACATCACATGCAAAATCCTTACTGTGCTTCAACAGAGCAGAGGTGTTTCCTGTGGGTTGGCCATTTCTCTGCAGAAATAAAATGATGTAGAGGGAATGCAGAGAGGTGTTGGAGGTTGGCTTTAGCCAGTGATTTCTGACACCAGAAGCTAATACGGTGACGTATGAATGGCTGCCAAAACAGAGCAACTGCCGAAGTGGAACATTCCAGAAATTACCTGGGATTAAAGGGGTGATGGTGGTGACTTGCACGTTATCAACACGACTTTCATTGATATCATATGTTCTACAATTAACAGCCTTCATTGTTTGAGAGATTAGGAGGATTGGGACAACCCCCCCACCCCCTTCCCGCCAAACGGGGAGATCTCCCAGCAACTGGTAGTGTCCTAAATCCTCAACAAGTGCCCAGAAGGCTAAAGGAAGAGAGAATTTGCCATAATCCAGGTATCACATGTCTCTAGAATATAGGCTTGAATTTAGCTAGCATTATGATCATTGGTCAAGTTTGAGAGCACAGCAATTTGGAATAAGGAAGCCACTACATAACTGTTTGTTGGTTATTGGTTATATAGTAAACATCACTTATAAATAACAATACGCATTTATTAAAATAGGCTTAATATTTTATTTTACTGGAAAAATTGTTGTTCACTTTAGATGTCAATATTTACATTTTTTTAAATATATTTATATTTATTTTAATTTTAGATTTAATTTAGATAGACTACCTAATCTCACATAATGTCAATACAAATGTAACAATAAATAATCATAATTTAAGAGACTTTTAAGGTACACGTTGTTAAACAGGATTGAGGAGTTTACCTTTAAAATTTTTAATTGAATATTAAGCAAAACATTAATTTGGCAAGAACATTTCAAGGGCAAAATATCAATCTTTGTAATGCTGGATGATAGTCAGGACAATAACTGAGGTTTGAATAAAAACAGTATCTACAAAGAACAATCGTTGTCAATGGACTGGAGAAAAACAAGGGCTAAACTACATAGGTTGACAAGAGAGACAGACCATTGGACAAGACTAACAAATGGCAGATTAAACCCATTAGACAATGTAAACTAAGACTGACACCAGTGGACCTAATAGGACAATCAGCTACTGTATGTAGCATATAGGGAAGGAACAGTGACTGAACAGGAACATACTGTAGAACACACGGACTGGGACAGGGAAACCATGGAACCTAGGGGAGACATTGACAAGACAGAGACAGGAGACAGGCAGATTTACGATAATCCACCTTGGGGCGGTATTAGGCAAATCAAATCTAAAAGTAAAAAACGACTAGTATACATCAGATGTAACTATATAGAGGCTGTATATTAGATCATTACATTTAATCATTTGCACAATATGATCCATAGTATACATCAGATGTAACTATATAGAGGCTGTATATTAGATCATTACATTTAATCATTTGCACAATATGATCCATAGTATACATCAGATGTAACTATATAGATGCTGTATATTAGATCATTACATTTAGTAGGAATATAATCATTTGCACAATATGATCCATCTGCACATTTGTAGCACGTTTGCATTCCACTGAATGAAATTATACTGTGATCTTAAGGCCAGGCACCACCCTTAAAAAGTGTGATATTGCACCCATATGTCAAATTTGATTTTGGGATATTTTTTAACTGAACCTGGTATATTTTCATAATATGCACAAAGAAATCAAATATAATATATACAAATTGTATATATTTTATAATTGTATCTTCACTCTGTCAACTGTATCATAAATTTAGTTTTTGGTAACATATACCATCACGTACCAAACTGTATGTTAAAACATTATTAGAACGCTCACTTTCCAGAGCATGGTGCTGGCTAATACTTGAGTTATACTTTGAAGGCATAGTGATTTCTGCTGAAAAATTTGTAATTTCATTGGAATTTTTTTTTTATCAGCAATTTCTCAAATTCTCATGTTGTTCATGATCATGATCATCATGATTCATTTTTCTCAGTCTGTAAAGGATGTACATTGAATATTCCACAGACAAGTTCTTCTACTTTAGGTCTTATAGCCAGACATATACAGAAGCTTTTTTTCTTCTAATTTACATAATTTAGATTTTAATACATTCAAAATATTTATCCGTCATACATGAGAATATTTTATTTTTATTTTTATATACTTTCATCAAATAGGGATTTGCTTTAGGACCTCTATACCATTTACAATATATATACAGTATATATATTGGGATGACTGTACCCCAAAATAACTTTCTATGCAGATGATGAATTATACTCTGCACCTACTCAAACTTTGGCCCTTTCTCAGTTACAACTTGCTTTTTATATTGTTCAACAAACATTTTATCATCTTAAACTTGTTTTAAATGCTGATAAAACAAAACAAAAGTAAACACGTGTTATTTTATCTCAATTAACCTTCTATTACAAAATTACCTTGCATGGTGATGACTCCTGGCACGTATTACATTTTTGGTAAAAGAAAACTGAAGTTAAAGTTTGGCTGTTATTTTAGAAACAAGTCTTCTTTTGGAGCTAGAAAGAAACTGCACCTGCAATTGTTTTTCTTGAATTACGAAGTCATTTACATGCATGCTTCCTGCCAATCCTTGCATTCTTTGGACACTGTACTTTACTCTAACTGCATTTTATGGTTATTTATTGACATTGGACAATACGGTTGTTATATTTTGATTTAAGTATGTGTTTTTGTCATTGATGCGCATCTTGATAAGGACACTTATGTAAAAGAGATTTTTAATCTCAGTCAGTAATTTCCTGGTCAAAATAAAATAAAATGTTTCTGTAAAAGTGACTGGGTGTCTATTTCAAACAAAAACAAGGTAAAAATTCTGTCTTGAAGCAACGTGTTGAAAAACCAATTCTTTTAATATGCAAATTACCTGATATTTAAAGAAATTTTCCTAATTTGCATATTTCAATTCTTAAAAGAAAAACACCTTGTATTTATAGTTACTTTCAACTGATAAAGTTTCAGTCTGATAGGTGTAAAATAAAAAACAAACACAATTCAAGGGTGGTGCCTGGCCTTAGTTTGAATGTGCCCTACAGTATTAACAATAAATACATAAGCCATAATATGGTATAAATGTAATGGAAACACACCAGTCACCATGACTAAAATGCAAAAGAGGATGCAAATTGAGCTATGCTAACAGAATGGTCTTGCATCAGACTGGCTATAATACAGGCTGTGACCTGTGTAACCCTTCAGACACTTGCCGGCAGGTAGACATTATACTTATATTGTTGTTATTATGTATTATTGCAAATCATTTATAGCCTATGTAGCCTATTCCAAGCAGTACATCACCACACTGAAATATAAGATGGATAAGGATGGACTTTGAATTCTCCTATCATAACATTATTAATATCAATAGATCTTAATGAACGTTTAGAAAAGTTATTTCACTGAGGTGAGACGATGCAGTTAAACGGCTTATGTGGTTAATGGCTTACAAAGAACACGTTAAGAAGAAGGCAGGAAGGCATCTGTGTGTGCGTGCGTGCGTGCATGCGTGTGTGTGCGTGCGTGCGTGTGTGTGCGTGTGTGTGCGTGTGTGTTTGTGTGCGTGTGTGTGTGTGTGTGTGTGTGTGTGTGTGTGTGTTAGTGGTGGGGATGGGCGGTTAACTGCCATGAAATAATGTGGGCACTTGTTGTGAAATGGTTTTCCACACAGCTAAGGAGTAAAACAGTGCTCATAAACCCTTCATTGGGTGCAGGTTGCAGCCTGACGGGGGTTTCAAAGGAAGAGCTGAGGTGTAATTAACCAGCGTACGGACGTCCAGGAAACAACCGCTTCTCCTTTTGAGCTCCGCCACAAGACAAGGCAGTGTACACTGCTTCCTTGACTCCCATTCTGTCCTCTGTCCTGGGAGCACAATGTGACTGGCAGGACCCCTTTCAGAATACTAGAGGCACCGCTCACTAGCGAGGGAAGTGCCAGAAGTAGCTATGGTAATGTGCTACGAGAGTTTGAAGAATCAACAATAGATTGCATGACCATTGAACCTTTAGACTCAACTCCAGAGTATAGCTAAAGCCACACATTGTGCTTAAAAAAAAAAAAAATTAAAATATAGCCAAAAAGAGAAAGCATTTTCAGACTTTTTATATAAAACTTGTTTTTTTTTTAAATACAAAATGTAGAAGCAGGGAGGAGCAGGTTAAGGGGGTGTTGTTTGTTTCCATGTGAAATGTAGGTTGTAAAGCCCTTTGAGACTGCAATATGATTAAGGGCTATATAAATAAATAAATAAAATTGACTAGAAAAATATGCATATAAATGTACAAAAAATGTGTAAATGTACAGAACTGGAAAAAGGGCTTTGAGCCGGAAGAGAGATGTGATTGTATACGTGTTGCTGTGGGTCCCCTGTCTGCCATGCAGCTGCTTGGCACTGGGGAGGCACAGGAGGCCTTGCTTCCACCTGGCATTGTGCCCGGGCCAGACTGAGGAAGTGTCTGCGGAGGGTCACATGGCTGACGTCCCCCCGCTCGCCTCCATTCAGCTCCTCACCTCAAAGCATTAGTAATGCATTCCTCCGCTCCAACAACGAGGGGGCTAATTCAATTTCCTCCATAATAAGGCCGTGTGAAATTTAATTTGTGTCTCCTACCCTTTCTAGGGCCGGCTGTAAAAAAACAAAAAAAAAACAAAAAAAAAACACAGCCGCTTGAGCGGTCCTTTGAACTGCCTGGTCCGACCCCCTGTCAATAAACGGCAGGGAGCCCTGAATCGTAAGGTAATCTCTAACTTTACCTCCCTATAGTGTGAGGGAACATCAAGAAGCTAAAATACTGAGAATGTATTTTCTTAAAATCTCCTGTATTGTAATGAAAAACTAAAACGCACATTTTTGTGCTTTTTCTGTATTTTAGAATAGGTTTTCTATGTAATTAAATTAAAAATAGCAGACAATAGCTAATAAACATGAAGGCGCCATTTTGTTAAGAGACCAAGCTGACCGTGTTGCTAAGTAATTTGTATGTATACTTTAGATTAGGAAGTATCACTCCTTTCACAGCTTCTCCTTTAGCACTCTGCTTGACCCAGCATTCCCAAAGAGGCGACTGTCTCGGGAGATAAGCAGCTGGCTGGCGATGCACAGGAAGTGGACAAAGCCAGACTTCTGGCCTGTTTGTGACGCTGCGCTGTCGGCTGCCGTCTGCCCAGAGAGGTCAATAAACAAGACCGCCTTTCTCCTCTCCGTTAAAGCTGACATGCACACCAATGCCTTGTCACAGCACTGCACAGAGTGCGACTGTCACCCACCCTGATGTTGAGAAGTAACTGTTCATATACGGTATATTCACTAGCAGTGTTGGGCACTACCTAGTTACTAGAAACTAGTTATAATATTAGTACTTTTTTTCAGTAACTAATTACTATTTCCAAAACAGTAATAATATTACAATTACTAATCCAAGTAACTAATAGTTACTGTGTTACAAGAATGTTATTTCTGGTCCTAAACTTAGGGCAGGCTAATTGAACCAACCTGTCCAATCATCTGGTTTGAGAGGCTGCAATGTTTTCACTCTGGCAGATTGTTGACTCCTAAGGTTCATTATTGTTCCATTAAAGAGAATTCTATTCTAAAATTAGCTGACTACACAGGGTGGAATTTTACAGAAGGGGCAAGGCAGGGTAGTGATTGTGAAAGTAATATAGTAATGTAACTAATTACTTTTAATACCCAGTAATAAGTAAAGTAATATTACTTTTTGAAGGAGTAGTAAGTAACTAATTACAATTCCTGAGTTACTTGCACAACACTGTTCACTAGTAACATCCTCATTATAATGAAGTCAGTGATGTAGACATGGAGTAATATACCAGCATATGCTTACTAGTGATGAATTACCGGTATTAATATATTGTACAGCATGAGGGCCAAAAGGGGTGCTTATATACAGACTTTCAGATGTAAAAACGTATGATTATAGCTTTAAAACTGAAGGAGCCATGTATTTGGCATTGTGTACAACAAACAAGAGCTCTAGCATATAATGAAAACAGTAATAGGTTGTTTTTTATTGGTCAGCATGTCAGATGTGCCGACAGGCCATGGGGTGAACTACTTACACAGTATGTGTACGCCAGGAGTTAGTATACATCAAGGTCATCCACTGAAGATTTGCTTTGTATGGAAATATAACATTATTTGAATAAATCCAGTGAGCTACACGTAATGTTAGTTTAATTCCAAAACACTGTGTTCAAGCTCATTACCACAGGCTCAACATGTACAGTTTAGTCATCACACAAATGCTTCTATAAAACCAAATAATCTACAGTGATCTTTTATAGAAAATCAACAATGAAAGATTAAACCCATTTAGCATTTTCAAATGAAAAAGACAATTTAAGTTACATTTCAATTAAGAAAAAAGTTATACAAACAACTCAAAAGGAAATAAAGAAAAAAAAAGTAAAATTAAGAAAATCAAAAACATTGCTCCACCCACTCAATTAGCTAATGTTTACATATACAGCAACCCTGCATAAAAAATGAACTTGACTACTACTCCAAAACATCAACATTGCATCAGAATAGACAGTTTTACACAAAATAAACTAAAATAATTTGAAAAATGCCAGCTCATTTAGTCAAATATCTAAAAGGTTGTGAACTTGATTAAAAATATACATGGTAAAACAGGCAGTTTTCATTGGCACAGCCTCAAGCAAACACCTCTGATCACAATAGTTAAAGGCGAACGCTTCAATTTTGATCAGGACAGTCAATAGTGAATGTTAGCCTTACGGGCTCACAGCCACTTTATCCTCACGTGTTAAGTAATATACAACGTTTTTGTTCTAAATGCTAAAACACATTTGCTTATTTCTGTTTGCTGACAACATTTTTGGCAATCAAACAGCACATTAAACTGGGCTTCCGATGATTTGTAATCATCCTTCACAAGGACATGAAATCCAAGTGCGAATACCTGCAATTCTGTAGAACCATAGGCTGACAATGCCACATATCCCTTAAGAGGCTGGTCACTTCACATCTCTTTTGCAAGGCCCATCACTTTACAATGTGTATGGCACAGGTATGACACTATTGCAAATGTTTCAAATAAAATTCCGGGTGACTTCCTTCCTATGCAGCCACATCAACATATTAAAATGTGTAGGTGTGGAAAAAGATTAGCTTCCAGTATAAAAATGTCCTTGACAGTTTTAGCACAAAAACACGACGAGTGAACCCATGTTTCAACTTTAAAAACTGCAATCCCATCAAGCAGTTTCATAGCGCCCATATCAGAACATCCCAGAATAGCTAGGGTGCTCAGATTCACAGCATTCTTTCCTATTCAACATTTTATCAGATGTGTGGTAATGGTTATCACCATCATTCTAGAAGCTCAAAATGATAACGCTAAAGCAAGGAACTGCAAGATGTGTGCAATTCAGCAAGGTTCCCAAACATGGGCCACTATGAGACAAATATTAAAAACAAGGCAAAGTTCAAGTCTAACCTTGTTTTGCAGATGGGGCAACAAAGTGATGGAGAAAAACAATAATCTGACTGGTATTCCTGAAAGTCAGTTTTGGTAGCAGGTCCCTACGCAGATGGTGGTCTGTAAAAAGCCTAGCATGGAAACTAATGCTGTTAAAACTATACTATTCCTACTACAGTACTACAACCACCACAAATACAAACTGTGGAGAATCACACTACGTATAGTATAGTAGCAATGAGTGTATTCCATAGATGCGAGCAAGGCATTTCAACCACACTCTTGTACAGTAATGACACAGCACAAAATACTACTTGACAAAATGTCCAAGAACCCAACAAGCAGTAGTAAACATATCTGGGAAACTGCCAGAGGTCTTGTCACAGCATTGCTGTTGTAAATTCAAATGAAAGAGAACACAGAAAATAAAACAATAGCAGGCTTCATTGCATATCAGAGGGCTCGAAGAACAAATCATTCCTGAGTCTATCATTATACTACCAGCACCAGGAATGACTTGTTAAATATTTGTGGCTATAATATGGATAATAAAACCACATACAGTAAATGGAGATGTCCATTAAATAAAAAGAATTAAAAAAAAAATGCAATAAAAATATTTCAGCACATTTCTCAAATTATTTGATTGAGCCCTGTTGGAACAAGTGAAAACATATTGGATTCTCCAGTTTAGCTGGGTGGGTGTCATGCCAGGGGCAGAACCAGAGGTGTGGTAAAGACCACACCTCCGAAGTGCATGAACGAGTCTTCTATGGAGAAAAAGACACTCCAGGGTTTCTATAGTGGTTTATGGGCAGGACTGGTCCAGTGTCACCTAGTGTGTAGGGGGGCTGTTGGCGTCGGGACGGCTGTTGGCCAGGTACTTCATCCTCATGCTGGAGGTGTACTGTGGAAACGACAACCACAATTACCATTCATTCTGTGCTGTGCTATTAAAGCTTTAGATTAGCCCTGGCATAGAAATATGAGATAAACACACATAATATAGGCTATTCCCAGATGTGTCACAGTAGGGAAAACAATACTTGTTCGGCACACCTATGACAAGTCTGTGAAATGACAATTCCCAGTAGTACATCGATAGAATTAGACATTTTTCTAAAACATTTAAAATTAAAACAATTTAGTTTAGTGTCACTGAAACTGCTGATTAAATGATACTAAGAGTTGGACTACAGTATCCTAATATAACACAGATAAATACAGAACACTGGCTGTTAGATTTCAATTGTTCTGTCACAGCTTGCTTGGAACATACTCTAAGTGCAACAGAGGCATTCTGGTGTGTAATCTTCATGCGCGATCGTAAGGACAACGCACACTGCAATGCAAGCAATGCACGCAGAAGACGCGTTTACACTGCAACGTCACTTTGACCTGACGTCGTTTTATTTCAACAACACAGCCACAGACAAACCCAGAGCTGTGCCATCCAAAATGGAAGCTGCACACCCTTCCCTTTTCTGCCTAAATGAGGATGGGAACTAGTCAATAGCAACATAGCTGAGCTCAGTGAAACAGCAGTACTTAACGGGCTTTGTCAAATGTGTATATCAGAGGGTATTATTTGAAATAAAACAATATAGTAATGACATGTATTTGTTCTGGGTTGAAGAAAGGGTGGAAAGGCTACTGACTTCACTGCCTGCTGCCCTGTGATGACAACTATTAACATCAAGTGTAGCAGTATCTGAAAGGCCCTGTTTTCACCAATTAACCACAGGGATTGTGTCTATGGAATAATCAGCTTTTGGCAGAAGAGCCTACTGTATGCAAGACAACGTGACTTGCTGAACTTGCTCCCATTGACTTCTCAACACGTCTATTACATTAGTCTCCCAGTTCAAGACATCAACATGTTGATTATGACGGCGTGCAGAAGAGAAACTCCTCCCAATGGAAGGTTAACAGCACTCCATGTCCATGTTGAGGCCCGGGGCAACATTAAAAGCTTTGGATGCTCCAACTGGTTGTGTGCAGTTGGTGCGTGTGTGTGTGTGTGTGTGTGTGTGTGTGGGGGGGGGTGGTGGACTAGGGCGGATTCACAAGAAGGTCCATGGAACACGCATCTCTCTCAAACAATGCAGACTTACATGTAGACAGATGTACTGCTGTCAGACACGAGAGTACAAATGAGTTTGTGATGAGAAGAAATATGGCCTCAAAAAAAAAAAAAAAAAAAGAATAAACCCACTCCTGCTATTTAGCTCATGTTCCTGAAATCACATGATTGACAGTCTTCGCTTCAGTGAGAGAGAGAGAAAAAAAAAAAAAGATTTGTCATGTTGTAAAATCCAGTTGAGAATCCTTGTGTGTGGTGTGATGCAGCTTTTAAAGTGATCCTGGGCTCTGAAACACATTCCACACGAGTGTAGTGCTTACCGAGGGAGGGGGAGAGTCTCTCCCGATGAGGGGAGTGTTTTCACAGCGCGGGTTCTGGAAATTTGCATTTTGAGCCCTGTAGGGTATCCACACACACACAGTACACCATAAGGGAGTAAATCGTTAACATTTACAGATATAATGCACCACTAGATAGAAGCACATGCCCACTGCACACTACACGAGCTCACACTCTGCTTATCAGACATTAAACAAGTGAATGTGTCATGGTGAGTCACAGTGCTCGACATACCAACGCCATGGTGTTCAGTCCAGTTAATCCAGGGTGACCCCCCCCTTCCCCCCGTCCCACTACTCTGCGCTTCATTCATAAAGCTGGCGACGGCCTTGGGTTTCAAAGGCGCCACAGCTGGAAAGTGACAGCTGCGCGTGTGTCGGACACTTGGACTCTCTAACCCCCCCACCCCCTTTCCACAGGGCGCGTCTCCGTCGCTCTCCGGCTCCGTCACGGAGCTCTTTTCAATGCAAGGGAACCACCAAGGTGTCCCGGGAGTGGCTCTCCGTACGCTGCCGGTGGGGCGGGATGCGGTGCAGATGACGGAGCAAGAACAGATCGCTGACGGGACAGAGACGCGCCCGGTGGAAATCAGGCGTAAGGGAGCGCTGAGCTCTGCTCTGGGGACTCTTAAACAGGCCTTTTCAGATTCGTCTGCTGGTGTTCTGGAGGCTCTCAAACAAGCCAGAAGAGATCGTTCTGGGTCCCCACATACCGTGTTCTAAATGGTAATACATGGACCCATGAAACCCAATAAAGCACGATTCAAGCACAAAACATGTAGCAATTAATCAATGAACAAGAACGGTACTGTAAATTATCCAGAAGGAAAAAAGATCTCGAGAAAAAGAAAAAAAATAATATATATACACGAGAAAAGAAAAACCCGAAAAAAAAAATATCATAGCCACCTAAAAGCCCCCAAACATTTGAGAACAGTTGTTCTATATGAGCAGTTCATTTTAATCAGTGATCCCCTCAAAAAAAAAAAAAAAAAGAAACCAGGTGTGCATAGCCCTATGAACCACTAGCACCCCCTTATGGACAATACAAGCTAAATGATGAAGCTAAAACCCCTGACAGCATGATTGCAGGTCACATGGTCAGACAGACCTCTCTGGGAACCATCACCTTATCGTGGGGGTTTGTGTGTCCCTATGATCCTGAGAGCTGTGTTGTCTGGAGCATTGTGCTCCTGGTAGGGTCTCCCAAGGATCATTTAAGAGGAGAGGTTACTCCGGCCATCTTATAAGGATGCCCCCTGGGCGCCTCCCTTGGGAGGTGTTCCAGGCACGTCCAGCTGGGAGGAGGCCTCGGGGAAGACCCAGGACTAGGTGGAGAGATCATATCTCCACACTGGCCTGGGAACGCTTTGGGATCCCCCAGTCAGAGATTTCTAATGTGGCTCGGGAAAGGGAGGTTTGCGGTCCCCTGCTGGAGCTGCTGCCCCCACGCCCCAGATAAGCGGATGAAGATGGATGGATGGATGGTCAGACGGTGAAGGGACCTACATGTACTCTGTGACGGGGGCGTTGCTGACGGTGTGGGCGGCGGCGTGGATGCTGGGCTCGCTGCCGGAGCTGCTGCCACAGCTGTACAGGCTTGACATGTGGACCTGGTAAAGATTGTCTTGGTTCTGCCGGCCGCCGTGGCTAAGGACGTCATCCTCGCTGTCTTCCTCGCTCCTGCAATAGGAGCGCGCACACACACACACACACACAGTATCAGAAAACCCCCACCAGGGGGAGCCCCTTATCCATCCACGTGGCCACTATTCCATTTAAGGTAACCATTTCCCACAAGCGACTGCAGGGAGGCAGTGAAATAGCAAGGTTCACTGCTTTTCAGATGGGGAGAGGGTGCTGAGTTTAATGGAAGTTTAATGGAAGGAAAAAGGCTGTAAAAATAGCTCTGTGGCTACAAAGTAAATGAGAAGAATCTTTTATCTTCCTCTCAATCCCTCTGGACGAACAGAACCTGTGTTGTTTACAGGGGGGTGCGACCAGTAAAGTCACACGAAGCGTCAACACAGGGGTGCAATAACAAAGGCTGTAGAATGTAGAGGAAGAACAGGTGCAGGGAGGCAGACATGGTGGAATCAAGCGCCCTCTGGTGGTCTAGTGTGTCCCTGAGTAACTGACCAGTGACTACAGAATTACATTCAGTGTATAACACATTTATTATACTCCGATCTGAAACATGTAACATTTTATTGAAGTTATTCATTGATAGTCACCGTAATAAAAAATAAAAAGTAACTAACTGTAATCTATACGGCTTAGAATGAACGGTTTCAGATCAAAGAACGATCAAGCAGAACACTTTCTGTTCTGCAAAGTGAAACGTTTCAACATGCCTTTTACTTTGTAACATTATGGTTCGTCACAGATGTATTGCTCACATTCTGTAGATCAACAGGGCCAAAATGCATTCACATAAATGGCTGTATGCTGGATGACACCAGTTCAGGCAGTGTGCGCGATGCATTGGCGAGTCAGTTCTGTGCAATTAGGAGGGCTAACAGGAAGCAATCAATCCATTTGCAGGAAGCAGCTGTTTTACATGGCCGACTCCCAGAAGAAAACACAGCCGCTCGTTCATCAGCGAGGAAAGTGCATGTCTGACGCTGCTAAATACATTTGTCAAGCACCCCGTCTAAGTGTAATAACGATGAGTTATTATCCAATACCAATATTAAAATGTGCTTCAATGACACAGTATGACGTATCCCACTCCCATCTGCTACATACGAACTACAGTGCAGGCAAACGCCAAGTAAAGGCTTTGCTTCCCCCACAGCCATCTCTCTCCAAACGGGAAGCTTCGGTCTGCTTACCTCTTGCCGTTCCATGTGTGTGGCACACTGCAGACGATGGAGCTGAACATGAGTGCCGTGACGAAGGAGAACAAGACGAGGTAGATGAGACCTTCCAGTCCGTCGTAACACAGCCCCATCATTGCCTGGATGTAGTCCTGGAACCATGGGATAACACAGTACATCTACAGAACTCTGAATGGCATCTAATAGACAGATTTAACGTGACTGCATTTCTCTGTTATTTTGAATAACAAATAAACACTCCTGATTAGGAATCATGCCCCTAAAAACCCAAATGTCTGACCCAGCTCACAGATATCCACATAGCGCTCACGTGGTACAAGTACTTGAGTGAGAGCCAGGCAAACTCATGCACCAAAACGAATTGTGTTTTTCTAACAGACACAAGCAGCCTCTCTTTAATATGTATAACATTTTGATGCCAATAATATTATACATAAAATATAATTGAAACTGCTGAAATGAAAAGGCAAAACTAGGTCAGGCAAACTTATTCACAGTTGTACACATACTGTCGCATTGACTGCACACAATAAAATAAAAAACTAAACGCGATTTCAGTGGCGATTTCCCTCCCTTCATCATCGTTCATCAGAGAGTAAACAAACACCCAAAGAGCAACTTCATCTACAGCAAGGCCCTTGCCACAGCTAACAGGCTTTGGCAGAGCAGTACGTGTAGAAAAGGCGGAAGAGAGAATGCAGAAAGACAGGGCGACAGATGCAGCACTAAGAAGGCACTGTGGACAAAATCACCATAGCACAGAGAGTCTCACGACCGTGTAGCACAACCGCTTTTTTGGTGCCCAGACTATAGTGCCAAGCTCAAACATTTATTATCAAAAGTGTTTGTCGCAATGCAGCGTTCCAGTGTAAATCATATGGAAATTACCTATACCACGCAGATATGACATTTAAGCACTCTTCCAAGAGCTATAGAGGTTATAGGGTTGGGACAGTCCCCACAATATGTCTTGAGATTGTTTTTTAAGATGCAATGCATACTTCCCAAAATACGCATACATTTAGGTATCTCGCTAAACAAGTTTGGAAGCCACTGCACAAGAACAACGAGCATAAGGCCTCACCATGTGCAGGCTGCGACAGTCTACCAGGGCAGTGAGCTGATGCAGGCTGATCTCAGTGGCATTCAGCCCCCACTGGATCTCAATCAGACTTCCCTGAGACACAGAGAGAGAGAAACACAGAGAGAGAGAGAGAGAGAGAGAGAGAGAGAGAGAGAGAGATGCAGGCAATTTAAACAGGTGATACACTGCATCACCAACAAATAATACATTGAATTTATATTTATCACAACCGGTCTAGTAGAGAGGGAGGCGCATTTGTTTTGCATCGTGCATACATTTGTGTTTCATTGGCAAGGGACAAAATACATGCGCACCATGTCCTCCCTGTTACAATATAAAACCTAGCTAAGCCTTAATGACAGCTGTGTTAATCAACACTTGTTATGGAATTATGCCTAAATCTATAATATGCTGATTTGCACTCCTAGCAGGACCAATGGGAGAATAGACATTAAAAGGTAATGTGAGAAATATTTAATTATATTCTGTAGAAAGATTACTTATGCACACAGGACAGTTTGGCTCCTTATGTTCTTCCAGAAAAAGAGTGAAACACAAATGTTTTCATGCACTCAGCACATTTCTCTCCTCTGGGTATTTGAAAGGTGAACTATTCCACCGCCCTTTATTTCTCCAATGTTAGCTTCCTTGTGTCCCTGGGTAATGTCAATGTACGGTCCAGGCGTGTACAATACCAGTGTATTGTAAGAACTAAACACAATGCAGTAGCCTGGTAGGCTTTTCAGCATTGTGTAGAACAGGTGAAGTTCACTCCTCTTCAAGTCACTAATGCGATTCCATTCACCTGCCTGTTGGCAGCACAGCTGGTGCAGCAATTCAGGGTTAACAACATGTGGATGGTTCCAAGTGTCAGGATATAGTCTATTAGACATTCCAGTCCTGGTTGATCATCTCAATAAAATGTTAAATACATTTTCAATTATGTGTAAAAACTTTTTCTATATTCTTATTAAAAGAACCGGTTCACTTTATTGGGGATCAAAAGTCAAACAGTTTCAGAACCACAGCAAGAACCCTGGACTATGGACTGTGTGTGTGTGTGTGTGGTAGCAGCCATTCTTACAGTGGATGTGACAGGATGAATTGGAAACACACCTTAGTTTGTGCAAACTCCCTGGCGGCCGAACGCAGTAGCTCGGACACATCGTCCTGCATCTCCACCAAGGCCTTGTGGCTCCCGGAGAGCTTCTATAAAGACAACCATGACATCGCATCACCCCTTAGCACATCTCGATGGAGTTAGTTTGATTTGCTTTTACTGACCCATCAGTCAACACCCGTGTTTCTCATCATACTAGCTGTAACAGGAATTTTGTGTAGCCTGAAGCAAAAGGCCCTACATTATATATAGCCTTTGCTTTACAGTATAGCACTCAAGTATTTCAGAATGTATGAGCGCTGACAGAAATATAGACCACTGACAGCAGACTCTAAGATTGCAGAGTGATATTCTACTTTATTATTCCTTGTATGCTTAACCACACACGCATACACACAACAAACCTGCTGGAAGGGATTGGTTAGATCTGAACTGCATCTGATATAGTACTGTAGAATATCTGTGAATAGAGAGAGGATGGAAAAAGATCACAGTTCTGTTACTGTGTATTATTATACAGTAGCAGAACTACTGTACAATAAACCAAACAGAAAAGCTGGTCCCTCAATAAAAAAATAAATAAATAAAAAAAAGTTTTAAAACCAAATTGGTTAAACCAGGCCAGTGGCATTCATAACTGCACTTCAGAAACTCCTGCTACAGTATGCTGACAATATGGCATTTAATCAAGTTGACCTTGAGATCTTATGAGGGCTACACCAAACGAGCAAAACTGTCAGAGGCCTGTCTAGAAGCGTGAGGCAGTTTTCACCTTACGCCCCCCCCCCCCCCACCCCCAATCACATGGTACCAGCTCGACGTGCTAGAGAGCACTCAGCGCTCCGCCTTTAGCTCGTTAATAAAGCACCGTATAATCGCTTGCCGTGTGATTAGTGCTCCGGATACAATGTTAGTACCAGTACATCTCTCAAACAGGCCCAGATGCAAAAACGACACTCATTTACATCCAGTGATATGCCCTGCAATGTTCTTGTACTATTCACAGAACTGCAGAAAGCAGTCCTGTGATGGCGAGCGTTGCTTGCTGCCTGTCCACAATCACCGCTGTACCCACTGCCTTTCCCATCATTGTTCTCCTAAACTTGGCAACGGTGAAGTCGTCCACCGCAAACCAGTCCTGTTGCGTTGCTTTGGCGCGATTGTTCTTGATTGAGTCTGCTACGGCGTGTCCATTGCGCATTCCCTGTGCCCTGTGCTTTGAAGTTAGCTTCTCCGCTGGCTTTGAAGTCACGGGTACATTGGCATTAACAATACGCAGGCTGAATTAACGCTGGCATTATAGAGTCTTTCACAGAAGTGAAAATAGAACAGTTGTCCACACAGCTGGTGTTCCTAACAGTACTTAACAGCACCACAGGAGGATGTTAGAAAGATATTATGCCGCACACTCATATTTAGAAAATGTTGATGACTAAAATGCTAATGGTACATCGCAGATTTTGAGGCGAGACGAGGGGAACGATCGCTGTCCAAAAATACAAGCTGTGAAAACACAACCGCCACTACAGTGACGCGCATATCCATCCCACGCAGCGTGGCACATTCATCAACATGAGAACTCCGTGGAGAATGTGTCAGACGATCTCTGTCAGTCACACACGATGAGAGGTACATATTTGCCTGCTGTCTGAGAGGGTTATGGATGGGGCAGTAGACCATGGTGATAGGCTCACTCCCTATGGCCCTCATAAATACAGAAATGGTGGCATTACTGTGTTGACAAGGGAAATACATGGGCAGAATGGTAGACAGCCTTTCAATGCCATTTGTAATGGACCTGCAGTTCATTTTAGAACTAGTTCAACTGCCATTAATCAGTGAGATAGCCTAACCCCCCGATTTCCACTGGGCGCGTCTCCGTCGCGTTCCGTCACGGAGCTCTTGATGTTCATGGTTCAAATATGTCACGCTGTATTTCCTGGACTAGTAAATTATTAAACACCCGTTTGAACTGAAGGGGAACTGTTTTTTAAAAAAAGTATCTGTACAATAAACAATTATTATAGTAGTAAAGCAACTGTTTTCTATGTAGATACAGTGGCGTAATTGTGTCCTGCGCACAGAATGACATCACACACTGTTTGTTGTAATCCAAAGTGAGTGTGAAACCTGTCTGCTGACTGTATCACAGCAAGTTGTTTGGATAGAAATGGCATCTGAATTATAAAACAGACTAATTGGATAACGTTTTCCCCTCACAATGCCATAATGGTCTTCAGCAGTGCTCTTATCACACACACACACACAAACATTGCCTGCTTCCCATCACAGGAACAGCTTGGACAATTACTGAAATGGTCGGCCTTGCATGACGCCTTAAAATAATAGCCTGCCGTCCTAGCGACCTGGCCACAGATGTGGCAGATCATTTTTAGTGTGCTTTTATGGCCCACGGAGAAGGATGGCCTCCATAAAAACGTCTTTCGACTGTCTTGCCAGGAATTAGGGCATTGGGAAGGTAGGGGGAGAGAGAGAACACACACGGTTGGCAAACTGACCCTTTGTGCTGACTTAAGTGAGTCATCAAAATGCAAAAAAAAAAAAAAAAAAAAAGGTACACCTTTTTTTGATTAATTAACACAATATTACTACACTGTGATCATCCCCATCAGAATATATCTGGCCAATGTTCGATTATCGCTATTGTTGTATAGACATAAATACATAGATACAATGATACATGAGAGTGCAGTGAAAATACAGACTTAGCTAGTTTGACTTAGCTAGATTGACTTCGCTAGTTTGTACCTGGACTGATTACTCCAAACCGGTCGGCTAACTTGGTGACATACATGTCTGGAGCAACACAGAAGTCACTGGAGGCCTGTGAACGATAAAGGGGGTGACATGGAACTCAGACAAGGAATGTATACACAATTCTCATTTTGTGGCTTTACGTTACCCTCAAGTGCCACTGTATTCTACTAGACGACAGGCCTTATAATTATCATGACAAAGCAGCCATGATATTAGTCCTGAGGAATGACTGCATGTTGCCATGGAGATGCTTACAGATGAGACAGCCACCTCCAAGCCCAGAGAGGCCCAGCTGATGACTAGAGCCAGGACACCAAACAAGCACACCCTGGGGAAGACACAGACATAAACCTATGAAAACACACGGCCCAAACAGTGAGATTATATCGTGCATATAGTTTAATAGATTTTTCCTACTTGCCCAATATATCTTCCTTTTCCAAATTTCAGCTATATAGCATTTATTTTAATGTAGTAAATACAACAACCATAAGATATGTTACAATAGATCTACCTGTCCTTCTTAACATACAGATTAGAAGAAATGTTGTTCATCTTCATCATCACCACACATGCAAGATGTAGCAAAATTTATGCCGGGTTCACACTACACGATTTTAGCCCAGTTTTCAGCTCGCCGACAAGTTTTTTGAGCTCGCAGACAAAAGCCCCAGCTCCGACGGGGAATGACAGCTTGCTCCCGTGAGTGAGGTGTGACTACGCAGTCACAAATTGTGAATCACACGACGACGTCAAGACACCCGATTACAAGAGAGACAGTTGTGTAGTGTGTGCTGCACATCCATCTAACGACCTTGAAAGTCGTGTAGTCTGAACCCGGCATAAGGTGCCTCTTTGTAGCTCATTAATCGAACTAAATTGCAACGACAATTTGCTTGGGCGAATTGAAGCTTTTTGTGAAATAGTCACTCATCCTGTATGTTGTGCTTCTCTGGGCGTTGTGTGCGTGGTCTTATATTGACGCTCACCCAACGAGTATTCCTTTGGAGTTGCGAATGAGGCCGAACAGCACCAGAAGGCAAATGATGACATCATACAACAGCAGGCCCAAGTACCCAATCCACCTGCAGGGTACAACCGGTACAACATAAGCAGAGGCACGTAAATAAGACACTTTGGCACAAAACAAATAATGAGAAATGATCCCTTCCATTGCCATCACAACAAAACATCTCAGGTAAAAAAATCAATTTATCATGTTTGGCAGAAAGAAGCCTGTGTGTGGAAAACCAGGTGTTGTGTAATGCCTCCATCAAGGAGAGAGGCTCGGAGATCCCTGGCGCATCTACTGCTATCTAAGGAGCACGTTTCCCGCAAGCAGTAACTGTCTCTGTTTCTACTTAAGTGTCAGATTAACCAAGGATGAGATTAAACCCTTATGGGCGGGGTCAGCAGGACACGGGTTGTGAATTGTCTGTCGGCGCACATGTGCATGCATGGGAATAATCCGGTTTATTCAGTGGTTCTCAAATGTGGAAGACCCCCGGAGAGTTTTAAGACGTTGCAGTATTTCTAATACATTTAATTATCCCCAATTATAATGCTGTTGTGTTATTGAAACATGCCATGTTATTCTAAACGCACATGCGTGCTTGCATTTGGAGGGATGCAGCCATGACACTTATTATTGGGGGTCGGGGGTCATGGGTAAAAATGAGAACATTTTGAGAACCAGTAGTCTAATCTAGAATCTATATAATGTGAGTGATCCTAGTCCGGCTCGGACTGGGCCCAATTCGCTAGTGTAAATCTCTAGGGCAGTCTCTTAGCACGGTGCTTTCAGTGTCACCGTGGCCAGCAAGACAACCAGGTGCTTTGCTACGGCACCACGCAGATGAGACTGCAAAACAGTGAAGCAACCCCAGCGATGACCAAGGGCATCGACACGTGCGGTGCTCTCGTTCGTCACCGGTGCTTTGTTGTGATGTGCTTGGTGAGCCTCCTGTACCTGTACCAATCGTAGAGCTCGACCGAGGCAGCCAGATCGTCCAGGGAGACGTCGCTATTCTCCCAGAAGGGGATTTCCACCATGTGTTTGACAAGCTCGTCCAGCTCGCCCTTCATCTTCTGGGTGATGGACAGGTATTCTGTATGCTTCACATACCGTCGGTCAAGCTGCTCCAGGTTGCCTTCCACCGTCTGGTTCAAGGACGATGCGCTCTCATACACCTGCAGCCACCAGAAGCACAGACGCGGCCTAGGTTAGTGCCTGTAAGGCTAACTGGGGTTTACTTGAAAGGAAACAGCTGATGGCTAATAGGAGGTGATGCGTGGTTACAATGTGTTGGGGGGGGGGGGCTTTCCAGCAAGCATGTTCTTACCAGCTTATGCACGCCTGTGATTGTGCGGTTGGCATGTCGCAGGGAATACGTCAGCCGGTTCACTCCATCGCAGGTTTCACCGTTCCCATAGAAACCCACAGCTATGCCAGCACTGTGGAGGGGGGGGGGGGGGGGGCCAAAAAAAACACCAAAA